>CABHPR010135055.1:0-33424 GCA_902168415.1 Peromyscus melanophrys
CCCCCCCCCCCCTTTTTTGATACAGAGTTTCTCACTGTAGACCTGGTTGTCCTGGAACTCTATCTGTAAACTATGCTGGCTTTGAACTAACTCAGAGATCTGCCTGCCTCTGCCTCTGGAGTGCTGGGATTAAAAATTGAGTGCCACCACTGCCTGGTTGAAATTCAGTTTCTTAATCTCATGAAGAACATGCCAATGACTTAAAACTCATATGTGGATGGTGGCTGCCTTTTTGGACAGCACATAATAGGACATTGCCCCATCGCAGAAAGCTTTATTGAAAAGTGATGGCTGTTAATAACATTTTAATTCAATTCAATTTATGTTGTTTTATTTTAGCTTTTTTAAAATATAGTACAAATTATTCAGAAAAGCAGTTCAAGAAGGTAGTTAAATGCTGAAGTCTGTATTTGTACATATCTGATGTGAATGGCAAAGTTATTATTAAGTAATTAAACAATTCATGTGACTATAGAACCTTTTAAGGCATCACGATTCTATATTTCTAGCTTGAGTGGGTGTGTTCCTGTGCTGGTGCAGCTGGCCCTGACTCCAACAGCTGACCCTGACTCCATCGGGTATGTGTTTATGTTGCATACAGCTGATGGCTTCTGATTTAACTTGTAGACTAAGATTAAAGTTTGTCAAGAAGTATTGGAAGTAAGGATCAGAATTTTCTACTCTCTCCGTTAAGTCAATTCTATTAACTCAATTTACGGATGAAAAACTACTAATTCATAATTAGCACCAGGCACAGTGACTCACACCTATCATCCTAGCATTTGGGAGCCTGAGATGGGAAGATTGCCATGAGTTCTCATGCTAGACTGAGTGAGGTCTTGTCTCAATACACAAACCAAACCAACAACAATGAGAGAGAAAGAGAGAGAGAGAGAGAGAGAGAGAGAGACAGAGACAGAGACAGAGACAGAGACACAGAGAGACAGAGACACAGAGAGAGACACAGAGAGAGATAATCTTACAAGAATAGCATCTAACATGATAGCCTTCTGGTTTAGGGTTTTAGTATATTACTTTAATCATACTGAAAATTCAACTGGCCACATTTTATTTAGAAGTAAGCTTTGCTTTCAGATATCCTAAATTTTCA
Source organism: Peromyscus melanophrys (assembly GCA_902168415.1). Taxonomy (NCBI): domain Eukaryota; kingdom Metazoa; phylum Chordata; class Mammalia; order Rodentia; family Cricetidae; genus Peromyscus; species Peromyscus melanophrys. The sequence continues at coordinate 1,112 of CABHPR010135055.1, forward strand.
GCTAAAGAACTGTGAACTTAGAGGTGACCTAACACAGCTGCCCATTAATTTCAACCAAATTGCAGTACTTTCTTTTGGCGCCGAGCCATCTTTCCTCCATCACCCATGTTTTGGTTGTTCAGCACTGTGACTGTATCTGTAAAAATATCCAACCCAAGAAAAGCTAGTCTCTCAAGGTGAAGAACATTATACTCATGTACCAACAGGTTATTCATTTTCCCTTTTAAAATGTACATGACTGTGTTCATGGCAAAATTAAATCCACAATCTAGTCATTCCACATCATGATCTCAAGTCAAATGAAGTGGTTTCTATTAACCTGAGTCACTTAGTTATCATCGACCCTGATGAATACATGTGAGGTGATATACCCCTATCTATGCATCTGTACGGAACCTTAAGTGGAGAGAGGAATAGTAATTAGATTTTCCATCAGTAAGTCTACATGGTATGCTATGAATATTCTTCTGTTTTATCATAGTGTCACGGTGCTTTGTGTTCTTTTCCATAGTCAGTTCAGAATGACTGGCTGCTCCCTTCCCTCATCCTTCCAACATTTCACATATACCCACTATGATACTGGAATCTATTAAATATCTGAGCTAAAAGTATGTGTAGTCTTTGATCAAGATGACAAAACAGTCTATTGTTGACTAAATTCACTGGATTGAATTTGGCAATGTATTGATAAAGACAGGTACAGATGGTTCTAGAAAGTCAAAGAGAAGACTCCTGATTCCACTTCTTGAAGAGGCTTAACTTGGTGTTTACTCATAAGTTCCCTATGGAGCTAGCTACTGAACAAGCAACAGCAGGAGGGGGAGGGGCCTTCGGTCATTTGGATTAGACAGGATATCCTAAGATATGTCAAGAAAGCCAAAAATGGATGCTTCTGTTAAAAGGTTTTTCAGTGTAAGGACTGATAAATACCTGCGACTTTTCTCTCTCCTTCTCCCTTCCTCCCCGTCTCCTTTCATCTCTCCCCCCTCTCTCCTTCCTTCCTCCCCCCCCCCCCCCCGTGTCTGTTGGAGGTAGCACTCACATTAATGTGCCTGCTGTGTTTGTGGATATATGCACACTCAGATTAGAATTTCTGTATTTTGCAGATGGACAAATGCCGTAAGGAACAGCTATGCAGTTAATTATTATTCTCTGAATAATTTCTACCCACCATGTTTCTAGTAAATTTTTTTTGACATCACATGACTATTTGAATAGTGACAATCATTGTACATGTGTAAAATAAATACCTATGTGGAAACAGATCTGCAGTTTCCATGTACATCAGACAACGTTTTCTGGGGCAGCCAATTACGGCAGGTAAGGTTCTGTTTTAGATATTTTTAGTCCATATTACCTGGGTTTCTCTATTTAAGGTTGATTTGTGAATTAAAGATCTTAGCAAAAGAATATGAAAGACCTTTAGAAGAAAGTTCAATCAAAAGTGGTTAAGGATGCCAGGCACTGTGATGCACACATTTAATCTCAGAACTCATGAGGCAAAGGAGGGCAGATTTCTATGAGTTTGAAGCTAGTGAGTTCCAGGCCAACCAGTGCTGTATCATGAGACTGACTCTATCTCCAAAAAGTGAGAGAAAAAAGAGAGGGGCAGAAGGGAAATGCTAGGAGATAGCTCAGTGGTTAAGGTCTCTCGTAGATACCTAGAACCCACATGAAACAAACAAGCTGTGCATGCATACAGGCATGCTTCTGTAACCCCAGTTTTGTGTGGGGTGGAGACAGGAGGGTCACTGAACTTTACTGACCAGCTAGCCTATCCAAAATGTCAAGCTCCAGGTTCAGGAACACTGTCTCAAAGGAAGTAGACAAAAGTAATGGAACAGATGATCTGATGCCCTCCACTGGCCTCCACACTTGCTCTCACATAGTCATGTATGACTACATACAAGCACAAACAACACACATTCATGCACACACACACACACACACACACACACACACACACACACACACACACACACACACTGAACTCAGCTATACCTCCCCTACCCAAGTGGTAGTTATGAAAATTGATACTCAACCCTTGTGCTGGCAGGCTAACACAAATAGTTTGCTGACATTTGTTTTGTTTTATAATATCCTTATTATATTTACTCAAATAATTATAAAAAGAGCAATTTAAAGACTTCCTAGGAGAAAATATGGAGCCAAATATCATACATAGTTCAATCTTACCACGTAAGAGTTTGAAATTGTTATTTTTAAGAAGTCCAAATTACCAAATAATTATTATACATAATTATACATAACCACTATCATGGACATTTATCATGGTAAAATCACCACCACCGCCACCACCACCACCACATAATCCTCAATCAGCAAAGTCGCATGATTTACTCAATCTATGAAAGCTGCATCGAAATGTGAACCTGCAAAGCTAGATCTGTAAGTGATTTTATAAACAGCAGAGGCCACAACTCAGATGCCCACAGGCACCAGACAGGGGAGAGCAACGTGCCGATCAGGCCAGGCAGCAACTGAAGTAGCAACAGCACTCCCTTGTCTGAGTGGGAAAGAGCTACTTGATGGTTTTTTTGTTGCTGTGTAGAAATAGGGATACATCTGAAAAATCTTTATTTAAAAAAAACGGCATCTTATTCATAAATGATGTGAATAATTAAAATGTAAGGACAGCATCTTTGCTGATGGCATAGTCTGAAGAGCATCAACATGCCTCTCCCAGTGATATGTTCATGAGAATGAGAGTAGAAAAATATCTCATTTTGTAGGTAACAACGTTAGCGGTTGAAAAGGAATAATTAATGTGCAGAAGATCATGTGGACTAGCGAGCAATGGTGCTGTAATCTGAACTCGCCAGTTGTTTTTCATACTCTGCTTTGTGGTTATGACTATACTGCAATGTTTTGGGAAGTTAAAGAGAAATAAAATTCTGCCATCGTATAATAATGCGTTTCTATGCCATTGTGTGATTCTGCCCCAGCCGATGACACACCACACTCACTTCTGAGCCACAGTCCTGACCTGGGGGCTGCATGGAACACTAGTAAATGTGGGTGGAAATCACAGGCTACTTACCAGTAGGATAAAAGGGTAAATTGGGGATGAGAGTGGGTACTTTGCAGTTTAAATTTCCATATTCTAATTCTGTTAGTTATCAGACAGTGCACAGCAGCTTATCTGACAAGAAATTGTCCTTTTGGGCATGATTTAAACAAGAGATGTCTGATTTCCTCATATGTGGATCCAGATGGTCCTTTTTGCTTGATGTTGAAACCAGAAGGCAGAAAGGCCATTTCTAAATCAGAGACAGTGAAAGTAAGTGCAGGATGGAGACGAGAAAGAGCGGCCAATGTAATGTTCTCAATCAGATTATATTCTAAAGCTAATTCCCTGCTACTGACATGAGCAACTGACAAAGGCTCGAGAGAGGCACTATTTAATAGTGATTTTGCTAGAGGTGCTACTACATGTAACTAGCAGACACCGGATAGATCCTACAGCCAGGCAGACTCTGTGATTAGATACAGAAAAGCAAAGAGAGAGCTAACAGCATGGACAAAACGGAAGTCTAATGTTCTACTTGAAAAAAATCACAATTTCTTCTTTCCAATTTAGAATTAATTCTACATCAAACTTTTGGACCTCTTACATGGGAATTACATGGAATATATGAGGAGGAGAGAAAGTTTTACATACACACACACACACACACACACACACACACACACACACACACACACACGTGTGTAGCTAGGAAAAATGGAAAAGCTGATGGTAAGCAATCCAGGCAGGGTGGATCACACTAACTACAGATTAAATACTTAAACAAAAGTTTCCTAAAATGCTCAATTTACAAAAACTTCTTAGGAGCAGCTCCAAATTACAGCATCCGCTATTTGCATAGGATATTACAGAGCCATTTATTATGGTATTCAACAAGAAGGAAGTACCTCAAAAGATGTTTTTTCTCATTTGGGAGTACAATTACTTTGTAAGTTAAAATTTGGAAAGCGTCCCAGTTTTCAGCACTAAAATGATGTTGCTGTACATACCACTTTAGAGGAGGATCTACTGGAAGTTAATTCAGTTGACAAGGTCACATTTACACTTCTTTTTCTCATGTTTTCAGCTACATACATACATACACATATATACATATGCGTACACATATCCTCAATTCTATTATTCTAAGCACTGGAAGTTATTATGGAAATCCATGCCTTTGCTCATATCCAAGGCACCTTTATGACAGACTACTACTTAGTAAAACAAAAATGCCAACTGGACATGTAGGGAACAGACCAGGGTATTTATTGTGTTCTAAAGAGGGCAAACACACCTGGGAGACCGGCATGTTGAGCCCAATTGTTTGATTTCAGCCATTTCATATGTGAAGACTGGATCTGGCAGACATATGTTGTGTTAGAGTATGCACTCTTGAAGGGCACGACTACATTCAAAACTTTTCACTACTCAATTTCTTGGTGGTCACCAGCCATTTACTAAGCTTGTTGGGGCCTCTATTTCCCCACTTACAGACGATAGTTTCTATCCCAGAGTCCCCCACATCTGCCTCATTTGTCATACATAGCAAGAATTATCCGTTACTGAGTTTGTCTTAAAGAAAGAAATGAGGGGTTGAGGATTTAGCTCAGTGGTAGAGCGCTTGCCTAGAAAGCTCAAGGCCCTGGGTTTGATCCTCAGCTCAAAAAAAAGAAATGAGCAGTTGATGAGGAACAGTCACAGTTTCATAATATGAGAAATGTATTTTCAATAAAATATTTAAGGCCGATGACATGACCCCCATACACAAGGCCTAAGGTTGATTCTCAGTGTTGTCCTTCCTCCATCCACCCTGTCCCCAAATAAACCTATTACATCAGGAAAGGATTAAACCTAAAATCTTCTATGCACACACATGACTTAACTTGTGCTTCTCTTTTTGTGGGAAAAAATAAAACCATAGAGATTTAGCAAGAAATATGTAAACTGCTTTGTATTAAAATGTTATGTGGTTATTTTTCTGTACTGAAACCCTGTAATGCTTTCTTGACCCCGATTTTCAGAAAACCTCATTTTTTCACAGTCACTGATGTCAAACCTTACTACTTCTGACTCAGCCATAGTCTCTGCAGAAATCCCCCCAAACCTTAGGTACGCTACTTGGAACATTTCCAAGGTGCTAACATGTCTTCCTCAGCAGAAGCCAGGCACTGCTAGCTTGCCACATTGGTCTCACAGATATGCGGCAGTGATTAAATATTTTAGACAGCCATTTCTTTAGACTGACCATGAACTTCTTAGTGAATATTTTCGAAGATTTTCCCACTCTTTCTACTCACTCTCCTTCCTCTCCTTTCTGAGTTACGGATCTCACTGGACCTTGTGACCTTGATGACCTTGGATCCACCATGTTGAGAGTCTTATCTGGTGGAATATATTCGAAACACACAAGCTTAAGTATATCCTCACTCAGTTTGCTCAGTCAGAGCCAGGACTTTCCACTCTGCTCCTTCCCAGTACTTGGATATTGGGGTTTATTATCAACCAGTCTCGAGCTCCAATGGCTTTAGAACCTGCAGCTCTTATTTCCGTTGTTGATAGCAAAGGCACCTACAATATGTGTTTATCTGAGTTTTATTCCTATCTGCTTCCCTTTCTTTCTTCTCTTCTTTGTGGCAAAATAAATGGTAGCCTCTTCATAAAGTCTCAAATGAGAGCATATAAAGACAGTCTCCATCTTAGCCACCAACACCAGACTTGGAATACAGTTCTGTTTGTTGTTCTGCGGCTTCCCCTCCATCATTATTAGATGATTACATAGGGCACGCCTTTTAAAAATATGATGTCAAGGTTCGGAAAGGAAAGGCAATGAGGAGAGATGAACAATGCAAATGAATCTATTTTGATTTTCTCTTTACCACTAAATACAAGACTGGGTCTCCTCTGAAAGATTTATGAGGCTTCCCACCATAAAGGAGGCTGGATTACGGCTATGCTTACTTTATAAAATGAAATTCTGCCATCACAGACAAGGGTTCATGGCTGTAATTATTTCAATGTTCTTCCCAGTCAATGTGTCTTGCACAGCTGAGCCAAACCCCCTCTCTCACAGGCAGGAAGGCCATTTCATAAGAAGTCTAAAAGCTCCTACAACTTTGTGTGACCTTGCATTGAATAACACTGGAAAATTGATTTGGCTCTAGTAATAAAAGACCGTCTGCATTATCTGCATTCTAATTATAATTAATATAACCAGAATAACTGCTGTATTATTTATGATCAGAGCTATGGTGAGCACAGTGTAATAATAATCTGCTACATAATTTTTTATTGATCTGATGGCTTTATTGCAGAAAAAAACAAAATGCTACACCACTGCATAACGAAAATAGCCTTTCTTTACATTAGTGTTTAGACAGAGTCTTCATTCAACATTTCTTCAAACTCATCAAATTCTCATAGTTTTAATATTGCAGAAAGTGTGATGCTATGGTTTCTTTCAATTTTCCTTGTTGAAAAGAATTGAGTAACTGGCATCATTCATCCAGCCTGGGTTCTCATCTTTCTCTTATTGAATATTATTAATTCCCCAGCATGATGGTTGTCACCTATTGATTAACAGACCTGGAATGAGCCCGAGAGAGAAGAGGCTCTCAGTTAAAGCAATGGCATCCCTTTACCTGAACAAAGCATATCCCCCAAGTGCCATCTACTGAGTCGACATGTGCGAAGAGGAGGAGCACATCTTTCTTTGACAGGAAGTTACTCTTTTGGGACATAGTGGAAGAGCATTGTAGAGAACACATCTCTACCAACTCAGCTAGTCATGTCCTCTACTCTCTTCTGGTCTCAACAAGGATAGTGTGTATCAGGAACAGATTAAATTGTAAAGCAATTCTTGTAAATTAGCTCATAATAAGTGCTTGTGGGAAAGTAAACTTGAGAATATACACAATTAATATTTTTACTTATCAAAGATATTAAAACGTGAGAGTCAAGTTGTTCTGATGTCTAATTGTTGCAAATCTGGAGGAGAATGAGGAATAGAATTGTGAAAACCAGTTATTTACAGTTGTTTAGCCCTGCAAACACTCAGAAAATCAGAAAAATATTTACTATATGCAAATTTCACACTTGGTCTTCTTTAAATAGGCTTGTGTTTTAAGATCAGACTTTAATATGCTTGGCTGCTTCCACAGTATTATCAAGTAGATTTGCAGTCCTCATGCATTATCTTGAAAAGTCTACTCAAACCACATCTCACAGACTTATAATGTTTCATGCATTTTCATAACATACCGATAATAATCATATGAAGCCACAAAAATGATGTTCCCTTTGGGCAGATGCAGAAACTGAGGCTTGGGCTAAAACTATGATCTTCTTCTCTAATACCATATTTATAAGGATTTATTTTGATTTTGTTTAGGTATTTGGCATATAAATGATAAGTCCCTACAAGGCAGATAAATATAAAATTTGCATAAAAGTATAAGGATTGCTAAATATACACGTCTTAAAATACTCAAGGACTTCCTCCAAATGAACATAAGAAACGAGCGTTATATAAGGCAATCCAATAATGAATGCAAACCCTGTGGAGAAACTTAGCTGTGCTCTAGAGGTGAAAACGGTCCTAGATACCTCTATGCATAATATTAAAGTTTACTCCTTTAATATTATTTTATTTCCCTTATATATCGATAGTCCAGAAATGTTGCTCATAGGGATAAGGGTACATTTACTTTTAAAAAGATAAATGCAATGCTATTTTTTCCCTTTTGTAACCAAAGGATACAGTGTTGTCCTGGAACAGTCACTCCAAAATCCTCACGGTCTTTCAAGCGTTGTTACATTTGAAAATGTCATGTGACACCCATGACGACAGAAGTGATCTTAATCTTATGGTCCTGTGGGACTATTCACCATCGTTTTGAAGATTACGCCTTTCTGTCCAGTTCATTTTAACTTAATGTTATTTCCCAAGAATTAGAACTTTCTTGGGTATTATTCTACAATATGGAGATTTTGACTCAAATAAATGAGCCTTGATAGCTAATGAATTTTAGAAAAGCATAGAATTAAGTACTTTTGGTAAGAAAGAAAACTACAGGGTATTTGAAAACACAGTAGTAGAAATGTGCAAAATATGTGCAGCAACTTCACACGTGGGTGTAAACATTCCCCTGTCGACCTCCCTTTCACCAATCTTCTCTCAGTTGCACAATGAAAAAAGTAGCTAGAATGACATTAAATTAAGAGTAACAACAGGAAGGAACACCGCAAGTCAAGAGTCTCAGCCACACCCCCAGGGCCGTCTCCACTGTGCGCATGACAGACAGCCACCGGCATGGCCGAGCAGCCCTCTTTGCTGCGGTGGACAGATGACTCCCACAGTAGGCTACCCAAAATGCTGCAGCTTTGCCAGGCCAGCACGGCAACAGCAAAGCCAATGCCCAGGGCTCCCTGTGTGAATCTGCTCTTCAGTCTTCAGTACTTGTGGGAAACAAACACATAAAAAGAAAAGAAACTGCATTATGCCTGCTCCCAATGTCCATGCTTTCATTTCAAATGTTTGTAGCTGTTTAGAAACATCAGTCACACTTGTTGACATTTTCCAGAAATTTTTGGCCAGGTAATAAGGCAGGAATGACAATATGAATTTTAAAACTGTAAGAAAGGTAACCGAAATGATTAAAGTTTAGAATTTATGTATCTCATTTATTTTAGAATTATGTATTCAACACATAAATAATAATCTAGGATTTTAAAAATCAGTAGCAATTTTGTATATTATTACCCAGAAAATATATTCCCTAAAATTTTTATTCATAATTAGAATAAAATATCATTGTGAATGGAAGTATTATAAGAAGCAACACACATACACAACATGCACATGACATGCAGATATTCACCAGGATTTTATAATATGGTTAATTAAAATGGAGAAAATATTTTTGTCAATTTCCTCAAAGTGATTTATAAATGTCATATAATCAATTAAAATTCCATCAAGGACTTTAATTAAAGGATATTATTTCTTTTATGTGTGAAAAACTAGATGAAAATAGCTAAAATAAATCAAAAATGTAGTAAAAGAATACTTCTAAACATTACATTAAAATGCAAAATCAAGAGGTAAAAAGAATTTGCTGCTCTTGCAGAGGACACAGTGTTGGTTCCTAGCACCCATATAATGACAGACAGCTCACAACTATGTGTAGTTGCATTTCCAGGGAATCATATTCTCTGTCCTGGTTCCCATTGGCAGTGGGCATGCACATGTATACATGCAGGCAAAACACTCATACACATAGAAAAATAAATACATAAGTCTGTTACAATGCTAAAATATTGAACAACCGTGATGCAGGAATGAGGAATACCCAACTGGACCATGAAAAGACTTTAGAATACATAACCATTTACTAGTTTGGTGAAATTCATTCACTTGGGGAAGATTTTAATTTTCTGAAAATGTACAATTCCTTAGGGTTGTAGTTTAAGTCCCTTACTGACATAGGACTCCGTTCTTCATCAAACCCAACCATAACAGAGGTCTAGTCCCTGCTGCTGCAGGATTATTGAGAGGTTAAAAAAGTACGTGGGTGAAATACTGTCTTTTATAACAATGCTTATAACAATGATGCTAAATATTCACTACACTGCTAAATGTTAAACAGTACTATTTGTTATCAATGGTTCAACGAAAAAAGTAATTAAAAATTAAAAAAATAAAAAATTATTTGATATCCAAGTCTGAATGGTGATTTTATGGCTTATAGATATGAACTAGACTAGAAAGTAGACTTATTTATAAAATGACAGGCCAGTCTTTGATACAAAAATTTCAAAAATCAAAGTTTTGTTAAATGAAAAAGTTAACGAACAAAACTAAAAGAACCAGTGAATGTTGTAGAATAATTATCATCTGGATACATATGTTTTATAGCTAGCAGGTTGTACACAGAAACAGAAAACACAAAATAAAAATAAAATTATTTCATATCTCCAATAGTAGATAATTTAAAGAGCCCATTACTTCATCCCATCAAAATGCTCTGAGTTCAAACCACTGAGTGTATGTAATCTCTCCAGGCACAGAGAACTTTAAGTGGTTGCTCATGGTTTTGTGACCAAGTCCTTATATCCTAAAATACCATATGGTAAAACACGTGCATCAAGATATTTAAAATACTTCTCTTTAATCCACTATTTACATAGTTATTTCTTTGTTTTAAAGAAATGATGAAAGCTTCTCAGAAATAGGCTCGGTAAAATATTTTTATATTAAAAAGAATGGCAACACATCCAATCTAAAGGTGAGAGCCAGATGAACTTTAGTCTATCCAGGCATTTATATGTTAACCAGGCACTACCATGACTTTTTAAAAGTAACTGCAATTAGATATTGCCAATATGCAATTACCAACTGAAATTATAATGAATGTAATGTTGTCAAGCAAGTATACTAAAGCTAAAATCCCTGTAGCACAAAGATTACTTTTCCCATTTTTTCTTTTATTTGTGAGATTATAATTTAATTACATTTCTCCTTCCCTTTCCTCCCCCCAAACCCTCTCATATATTCCCTTCTTTCTCTCTTTCAAATTCGTATCCTCTTTTTTATTGATATTACATGCATATATGAGACCTATGCTCTACAGTGAGCTTTTAATTTTGCTGTTCTTTCCTTTTTTGTTGTTTTTTTTTTTAAATTTTAAGACACAAAGAGTTTTGAGGTCAGGTGTTCTGGTTTGTTCTTTATCAATCCTGGTATTAAGTATAGTAGTGAACTCTTCATTCAATCCCTGATGTCTCTTAGAATATAAACAAGAAATATATGTCTTAGCAGTGCATACATATGTGCTAACTATGTTCTAAAGGTGGGGAGAAAGAACTATAAAAGACATGACGGGAAATTATTGTTGGGGACAGCTAGTTTGCCAAGAGGAGGTGGCAAGACTTAGCCTTAGTTGGTGGAATGTCACTATATGTTACAGTTCATAACCCAGATGTGAGCTTATGAAAACATTTTATATTTTCTTTATAATTTGTGTATATCGCAGGGATAATTTTGTTTAAGTCAAAAAGGATAAAACAAAATAAAGTTCAGGGTGTTTGGTGCTTGACTTCGTTACAAACACATCACCATTTTCACCCAGTGCCACTGCTGACTTTCTGCTCTCTCACTACGTATCTGCCCAGTCGACCTGAGGACTCTCAGAATCTGTAGGAAATGAGAATTCAGGCAATCAGAAAGGAATTTCATGTAAAGACCATATCCCACCATTCCGTCTCTAATTTGGGAAGTGGCTAGTTAGTTGCATCAGAAGGTCAAGAAGACATTGAAAAAGTTATCACAGTCAGGGGTAGTGAGTGCCTGCAGGATCTGTGCTTTGGCGGCTACCGTTCCACACCCTTCAACAGGGAGGACAATTGTATTTGGAAATATTGCCTGAAGAAGCATAAGAGGATTATGGCTAGTGACCCTGTCACACTTATCAGAAAACTTGATCCTCGGCTGATGGATCTAAACATAACTACAATGATGAACTCAACAAGATTTTTTATACTGTAATCCTTGTTTATGCAGACACACATGCACATATAGACAGACTTCCTTTGAAATACCAAGACGAAATGAAACAGAAAATAACAAATAATGGCATGTTGCGAATTGGCAGCATTATCAATACATAGGCTTTTAAAAGTAAGTAGACATTGAACTCTATTATTTTAGAGTAAACACAAAATTGAGTGAGCCAAAAACATGAATCAAAATCTGTCTTGAGTATTCTTTAGTGAGCATTATGAAAGTTTTAGCGGGCATAGGACTAGAACAATATTAAGATATGTGTATGGGTTAAAGATTGCCCACACCCCTGGGAATCCAGCCTTTACTTTTATCGTCTTATTTTCACTAAACTTATCCACATATTTTCAAGAAAGTGGTAGTGGAATGATCACGAAGCATATGTCTGCCTTTCTGTAATTAGATTAGTCCACTTTTTACTTTATTATTTAGCAGTAAGATCCACATATAAGGTCTCCAAGTAAAACGATCCGTACAGAAACAAAGAGATATTTGACCAACTTGGTCTTTTGCACAGACTGGCAATCAATTCTGTTTTCTATTGACAATTGACCTATTTATTGACCTATTTATTCACTTATTTTTAAAAAAATACTGATTGACTCTCTAAAATCTTTCTATGTTTTTGGGATCCAGAATAAAGTTGATATACAATTATTATCTTTTTAAAACCCAAATATAGTGGAGTAGTTAAATCAATGTCATTTGTATGCTATAAATGATATCACAGAAATATTTGGGGTAGTAACAAAGAAACAACTTGTTCTTGCTGAGAATTAATCACATGTAGTTGTTTGCTATGATTCATTTATACTTAAAAGTTTGAGGGAAATACCCATAAAATTCTCTTTGTGTTTCAATGATAATTTTATTTTTATTTTGGCTTATGTGTGCATTTGCCGTATGTAAGCGGTACCCATTGAGGACAGAAGATGACACTGGGCACCCTGGAGCTGCCCAATGTGAGTGCTGGGACCCAAATTCAGGTCTTCTGGAAGAATAGTGCATATTCTTAACTCCAGGCTATTTCTCCAGCCTTTTTCCTTCATATTTCAAGACATAATGTGACTTAAATGCAGTTATTTTCATAACTATGGCTTGCACTGTGAAGAGTACTCATAATTCTGCAAAGAAGGAACATTAGCAATTGACATGGACAAAGAAAGAAAGCATCTACATTTTTTTCATTAGGCAAGGATAATTCCAGTGCTAAAAGTACTTTTTCCTGCTATGAGAAAATGCAGGTCAGCAAATCTGGGGTATTAAACTGTCAGCTCAGTCATCTTCCCCATGTCTGCCCAATGCGGGCCGTTGCTTTGCAAGGTAGAAAAAGCTAATTCAGTGGCTGGAGCGAAATTAGACTTATTAATTGACATTTCACTTTCATCTAAAATTAGGCAAGCACATGTTTTAAAATCCTTTTTATTTTGAATGAATTAGAGAACAGCTTGTAAAGGCTGGTGAAGATCCGAAGAGGTCGAGAGGGCAAACTCTGCTGAGCTTCCTCCCAATTTGGTAACAGCTACCTATGGTGTGTCAGCCTCAGGGGAGCTTGTGTCCTGTAAAGGCCTGGAGGCCTAAATCAAGTGAATCATGCATTAAAAGTCTTTGAGTATCTTCTCCGTGACCTATCTCAATGGATCAAGACCCCATTGCACTCTGGAAATCCAAAGACACTCCCCAAAAAACTTTGGCTTACATGGGTTACATCTCTTGTTAGGCACCACGATTGTAGTTAATAAACATTGTGTATATTTACCTATCCATTTTAAAATAACAACGTTAAATATGACACTTGAACAGAAATGAAACATCTTAATAAAAAATTTCAATTCTAACCTCTCAAATAACAAGAACTGGCACCATATTACCAATTTAGCAGATCTCTTTAAAGGCTAGCATTAACAGAAACAAGCTGGAATCCCATATGCCCTGCATACTGTCTTGTTTCCTATGGATTTGATTAACAAACACACAGTAAACCTGGCCTTCTATCAACATGTAACTGGGAAGCGAGGTCCATCATTAACCGCCTCTTCAGTAATTCAGGTTTTGGCTTTTCCTACTATGACAAAAGCCAATATGCACTACCTTCTTAAAGGTGAATTGCAGTGTGGAATCTGACAGCGCATCAAGAAATTTTCACACTTTGCCATTTTAGAAGCTACAAGGCACTGCGAATGGATCTTTCTATTGGTTGTTGTATTAAGGCAACTCCATGTAGTTTAAAGGGAGGTTTATTTTGTGAGGTAAAACTAACAAGTAAAGAGATAGGTTACAGGGTCCAGGAAAGGTGTAGTGCAGTCCAGCGGTGTTCTCTGGAAAACTCTGCTCAATCTACCTCCAGCATCCAGGATCCAGGAACCAAGAAAGCTGGCACATCTGGATCTCGGGTCTTAAGGGCTCCTGTCTTGGCCTCGCCTTGTAGGTGTGACAGTTACCGAAGCCTCAATGGGGGTAGTACTTCCAGGTCAAAGCTGGAACAGCTACCCACTACATCTTTCTTCTTATATATAATGTTATAGCACTGTCCCCTTGTCATTTGGTCAATATTGACTCCCTGAATAATGGAGATTGTCCAAAGGTAGCAGCATTTTGTCATATACCATAAAAATACACTCCCAACAACTGCTAATCTCTTCAGAAGTTAGAAACATTTCAACTAACGGTGGCAGACACTATGAATTTCCAAAATTCTAAGTTTGGCTTAAGGGCTTGACTTGATCATTAGCTGTAAGTATTGTCAACTGTTTTCCATGTAGCAATGGGCTCACTTCGTTATTTCTAAGAAAATAAGTGCTAATTACTCAGGGCCATCTCTCAGTCCAGTTCTTGTTTTTCTACAGGAACTAGTCAGCAATAGAGTCAACAGGCATTTTTTTGAAGTATATTGAAAACTGTACAGCATTGGCTCTGTCCCAAGCACAGTTATGAGTTTTTCCTTCATACACATTTTGTTACAGAGTAAGGGGCTTTATTTCCTCTATTTTACATGGAGGATATCAAGGTAAAGAAGTTAGATAGCTTACTTGAGCCTCACAGCTAGCCAGTGGCAGAGCTAGAGCCTAAGCGTTTTATATAATTAAGTGGTATGTGAGACATGTGATAGGAAATAGGAAAGATGGCTCTGCAGTCTTCTGTGTTTGTAGATCGTCTCTTGTCCAGTTAGTCATATGGTGTGAACCATAGATGAATGGGAGGTGGTTATGATGGCACATGCCTGCAATTCAAGTCTACATAAAGATTCTGAACCTGGTCTGAACCAGATAATGATATCTGGGCCAATCTGACCAACACAGTGAGATCTTGTCTCAAAAGAAAAAAATTATAAGGAATGAACATAGTGGTTGTACAGAGGTTATAATTATTTCACAGATACACTTCTAATACCATGATTTGATCAACTGTAGGAGCTCAAAAGAGGTTAAAAGTCCGTGCAGAATTCCAAAGAAAAAATACAAAGCACAACAATGATAATCCTCTGTAAAAATATAATCCTATGTAGATTTTCATTGCAGAGATTTCCCCCTTCGTTATCTTAATAATTTCTAATAGAATCTTTGCTTTTGCTCTGCCTATGCCACTCATTGACAATTATCACCATATTATTATTAGGTGGTTACTAGAAAATACATAACAGATAAGATAATTTGTATGTACCTGTGTATATGTGTTAGTGTATGTATGGGTGCATGTTCCTGTGTATGTGGGTGTTCACATTTGTGTGCGTGTGTGTGTGTGCATGTGTGTGCGTGTGTGTGTGTGTGTGTGTGTGTGTGTGTGAGAGAGAGAGAGAGAGAGAGAGAGAGAGAGAGAGAGAGAGAGAGAGAGAAGAAGGAGGAGGAGGAGGAGGAGGAGGAGGAGGAGGAGGAGGAGGAGGAGGAGGAGGAGGGACAGAAGCCAGAAGTCAATGACTAGTGTCTTCTATCATTCTCTATCTCATTATTTGAGACAGGGACTCTACCTGAGCCAAGAGTTCACCAGTTTGGACAGCTTATGAACTCTGGAGAGCTACTTGGCTCTCTATCACCCCCAACCCCATCCCTCCAGTGCTTACACTGAAGACAGTGCTACTAGGCTTGGCTTTTTGTGGGTGCCAATGACCCAAACTTGGGTCCTTATGCTTGCATATAAGGTATCTTACTGGTTGAGCATCTTTCCAGCCACCAGAAAGAGTCTCACCTATCAATACCACTGATTTATTTGTCAAGGATTCAACAGGAAGTACAATATAGTTGCAATTAGGCATGATTTTTCCAGAGTGGTTCATGATTCTGGTTCCCTGTTTGGAGGTGTTCTGAACCTTTTGAGATGTGGAATCAATGGATGATAATAAGGTCACATGGGCTAATACGCTGATTTTTGTTAATATTCATTATTTCTTCACAGTAATTGCATTTATCAGTCAAATTCAATACATTTGAATTCTTTTAAAACAAAGACATAGAGTATTATTTACTTTAAAATCATATTGAGATAAATGGAAAGAATGGTGGTGTCAGCCAAAACATTTTTTCATAACTTCTTTATTGATTCTTTCAGAATGGTACCTCATACACCCTAGTCCCACTCATTTCACAGTCCTTCCATGTCTGCCCTCCACCCTCGCAGACCCCTGCAAATAAAAACAAAATAAAACAAACAAACACACATAAAAACATTTGGCTCCTCCATCTATCCCACCTCTCCATCACATGTTCATTCTGTGTAGTGTCAGTGAGAGGTGCAATGTGTCACGTACACCCTTTGCCCAAACAGTTTTAATTGCAAATGTTCGTGCAATGAGTTGTTGGTCTGGTCCAAGGCCTCTGGCTTCTGGTACACCATCAATACTGGACCCTCACTGAAACTTCTCTCAGATATCATGCTGTTTCCCCGAGGTATGGAGATCCTGCAGTTACAGTTCCGCAGGACCAGTCCCTTCCCATGCTCCAGCAGGTCACAGATAGGGTAGACGTTTGTATGGGCCAACTCAAAGCCCTGAATGTGGGCCTGGGTAGTGGCTGAGTTGGTCAGTCCAGGCCTCCACCTGGACTAGCCCCCTCGGGAAAGGGCCAGGGCTAGCTCTCTGGTGTTTGCAGGCCAGATCTCCTGTTCCAGAGGTTGTGTGTGTGGGGGTGGTGGTGGTGGCGGACCTACAACACTGGGGCCAGCCCTCCGGGGTGGGGGTGGGGCATTTCTCCCACTGAGGCAGCTGGAGAAGGGGAGGACAAGTTCTCTGGTGCTCAGGCCACTGGGCCCAATTCTCCCATGGCCCTGGTGGTAACAAATCCACAGACATCAACATGAACCCAGGCTGTTGTAGCCAAAGCTTAGGCCCAAACATGACCATGGCCCTGGGTGGCAGTTCAGGCCAGATTGGTATGATCCTGACAGTAGCATGGCCTCAGGTGGTGTTTCAGACCAAGCACATCCTATGGTCTTCTGTGGTAACACTGGCCACAGACATCAACACAGACCCCAGCTTAAATAGGTCCATGAACCCAGACATGGCCTTTATCGGCAGTCCAGGCCTGGATATCACATGGCCCTAGGTGTCAGCTTAGGTCACCATATCAGCCTGTTCTCACCACCTGCATGTCTTTAGTTCTGCCTGTCTCCACTGTGCACCAACATTCTGCTTCTCCTTCTCTGCCATTTCTCTACCAAGTATCTTCTCATGGTAAGGTGCCTGACCTCCTAGAGTGCTGGGCCAGCCTATGGCTGGCTTCTGCCCTCCCACAGTGGGAGTATATTTTAATTAAAATTTTTTTATATAAAAATAAGATGTCAAGAGTTCATAATACACCAATAGTTAAAGATATTTCTGATTAAATTAGTGATAACAGTAGTGAAAATGGTTATACAATACAGTAAAATGAAATTTGCTAACATTTGGAAGATCTGTTAGGAAATGAAACAGTATTGTCAAGACAGCCAATACATGATACCAGTTAGGAGACAGTCATAGATTTTGATATGATGGAGAGCAAAATATTATTGATATTGCTTCATAATCTTCCAGCTTTCTAGAAACTACCACTTGTCAATTCAGTTGATGGGTAGGACTGGCCACAATAACTAAGAAAAGACTACCATAGGGCACCCCCTCCCCCCAGTGGAAGGCCAAATTTTCTTCATCTAAATCAAACAAGACTAGCTGATTGTCAATGAGAAAAACTTCCTTCCAAGTGGGTATATCAGCAAAGTTTGATTACATTTAGTTTTGCAAGCTGACATACAACTTTCTGATAACACTTGCTTTTAGAAAACCACTTACACATCATTACAGAATATTTAAAAAAAAACAATAAAATTATAACAAATAGCACAGTAAAGTAAAAATACTAGGCTGAATTAGGATGATTGCATTGCAGTTATGTGTTTAATTTTAAAATCTTATGAAACCTTGATAAAATTACTTCATTTCTCTGTGCTTCCATTTTTCCTATCATAAATGGATTAACACCTGCCTTGAATGATTGATTAGTACTTCAATGAGATGGTAAAAGAAAACATGCTTTGTGACATGTAAGATGCTTTTATAAACATTTAAGAGATAATATGATATCAGATGGTCATTTTGTAATAAGAATTGGGTGAAAAAATGCTTAGGTGATAGTTTCCCTGAAAACAGAAGGGTTTGTTCAAGTTGCTACTTGATAATCAGCACCTCAGGTCATGTCTGACACACAGTAGGTACCTTAGTAAATGTTTGTTGAGTGAATCTGTATGGCAATAAGGGGGTCTATAAAGATGCTTGCCTGGACTGCCATCTCCTATATCACCTCCACTGATGAAACGAAATTTGGTTTTGTGGACTTACTCTCTATACACCAAAGGCAAGTTAAGTGTTTATTTGAAAATATTTCATTTATCTTTGTGGTTATTGTTTTATCGCTCAGTAGACCATATAAACTCCATGAAGACATTAACAATGTCTGAATTGGTTCTCCATTTCATTCTCATTGCCTAGTACGGGGAGATCTATTAAATAAAGCAAATAATGATAAAACACACACACACAAACACAAACAACACTATGCTTCTCATGCCAATAATGTGTTGACATGCAGGCCACCAGGCTCCTTGTCTTGCACCCTAAATTAGCACTGATCCCGACAGGCAACAATGTATTTGTTACCCACGTGCCACCAGCACCGATGAGAGATATCTCGGCATTCTTCCAGAACTGGCTCCCATTGTAGGTGGAGTACAGAAGCCAGGGGAGTCTGTGGAACCCTGCATTCTTCCTCTGGGATGGACTCCTAGGCACACCAAGCTCTAGTCAGCCCCAGGAGGAGTCGCATAAAGAGGGGCTGCCTGGAAAAGATTCCACGGGAATAAAAAATGGGGAAATGAATGCCAGCATTCCCTTTTAAGTGGACACTTTAAATATATGAGTATATGGAGCAATCCCTTATCTAGTTGCCCTGCTATGCTGGGACCAGAAAGTTGATGATAAGCGCTAATTTTCTTTTGAAAAGGTTTTCTTGGACCGGCTTTGCAGGCAGTGTTAGGCCCAGTGTCATGGAGACAAAACAGAAACGCGGTCTTTGGACTCCACAGCTGCTTCTGCTCTGCCAGCGTAGGCTGCTGTAGCAGAAAACAGAACAGCCGAAGCTGAGGACTTTAATACCTTGGAGCTGATGTATAAGGTATTATTTTGTCTTTCTGACAAGGTCCGGCGCTATTTTTACCCAGGTTTATGTGGGGTTACGTTGGGACTTTAGAAAGAAATGGTGATTTATTTTAAGCACTATTTGTGTGATACAGCTCCTGTCACGCTATTCACTGTTCCTAATGTAAAACTGACCCCCGTCTCCCTCTCATTTTCCTTGAAAATGAACACCAGTCAGTATCTCCTTGAAGGGCCCCCTAGCAAGTCTGGGTGCTTCCCTCCTCCTGCTTCCACGGTTCTGTCAAGCTCCTTCTCTCCCCACCCCTATGCCCAGCCTTCCTGCCTCCTCCATCCTGTGTGTTGTTTCTCATTTAAATGAACAGTTGGGTTCTTTTATTTCCTACAAGTACTGGATTCGCCTTATCGCCCTCATTCCTTTGGGGGTTGCCAATTGGTTTTATCCACGGATGTATCATTTCTCATGCTTCCTTTTTTTTTTTGTCTTTCAAAGAGAAAGAACCTCTCCGTCAACAAGCCTCTCCGGAGTGGAAGATTAAAAACCTAGACATCACCTACCTTGCAGCGCTACTCCCAACTGGGTTGTGTAAAACTCAATTAAACGTGTCCCCATTGAATACTGCATTACAGTACATTAAACAGAAAATTCTTCAAGCGTGATGACAGAGCTTGAAGCCTCGCCTCAAAGCTGCTCCTTGCAGCTTGCTTTAACATTGCAGTCTTTACGGCACAAGTCTCTAGTTGATAAAACTTAGTCCGGCCTTGAAAAAAATATCATAGAGCCCCACGGGAATTTTGAGGCAAGGGGGATGGTAAAGTTGGTCTCCTCACTTCCCTGGAGCCTCTCTGGGAACTATAACTGCCAGCATACCAGGACAAGCCACAGTGCAAGAATTGAAGCAATAACTCCTTTATTTGGGGCAGGTGAAATTCACAGATTTCTTCCTCTATCAGGAATGTTATAGTACCCAGAATACATATTAGAGAGACGTATGAGTCCTTAGGGTGAGAGATTTACACAGACAGTATTCAGTCCCCTCCTAGAAGAAAGCTGAGGAAAGATTCCAGGTCCATAGCAAGCCGTTCAGCTGTTATGAAATAGAAATGACACCCTCCTGTTTTTATCCCTTGTCCTCTATCATGACTGTTATTTATAATCTGTGTTACCAAGAAGCAAAATTTGTTATCTGCTTCTCTGGATTTTCAATATTATTAAGCAACTCACACAGATTTACCAAGTTTTGCCTAAAACTTTCTTCTTCCAAATGCTAGGTATTTATTGCCAAACTGACTGTGGTTGGCATTCAAAGCATTGCTTTTTCTGCTTGGGAATTTGTCAACTCAAAGCATAAAGTACTTTCTTGCCCCAACTTTAGCTACCTACCCTTTTTATTCAGGGCCAGATTGTTTGCTAGTGTTGGGAATGAATAGGGTGTATTTCTCCTTTTAGGCCATGATGTGTATCTAAAGACTGTTTCACTTTCTTTATGGATTATCAGTTTTTGTATTC
The DNA here is from genome assembly GCA_902168415.1 of Peromyscus melanophrys. Taxonomy (NCBI): domain Eukaryota; kingdom Metazoa; phylum Chordata; class Mammalia; order Rodentia; family Cricetidae; genus Peromyscus; species Peromyscus melanophrys. The sequence continues at coordinate 21,828 of CABHPR010135055.1, forward strand.
AGTTTCTATGATATTACCCTTGCTCTCAAGTTTAAAATCTATGATCTGAAATGCTATAGAATGCCAGCAAAGATTTATTGAAAATTGCTATTGCTTAAACGGAAACCCAATAACTGATCAGTTAATATTAAAACAGTACTTTAATGTGGAGCTAGGGGGCATGATGATACCAGGAGTTTATTTTTCACTTTTACAATCAACAATTTTAATCACAAGTATAAAGCCTTTAGGTGTTTATCTGGCAATACATAATCTTCCATATATGTATGTATAAACATAGGTTTTAAAAACAATTTTCTAATGAATGTGTTATCCTTCATTTTATCCTTAGTGCCACACTTTGACTTGTGGGTGGGACAGAGAGTCATTCTTCATCATCATCGTTTTATACTATTGTTGGCAGTGTTTTAGTTTAGAAAGAGAAAGAGCTGCTGCTTCTGGCTGTCTTGCAAGATTGTGAGCTCAAGTACTGGATTTGGAAATGCCACACTATGGAGGCCAACCATCTTTTCCTCCACAGCCACCACGCTAGGGGCATTGTTGGTTATCATTAGAGGTCCAGCTAGTGAACATCGTTCTCTGCCTAACAGAGTCATAGCCCTTTAAGCCACTGGCAATAATGTCTCAGCTCCATCAACAATTGTATTTAAGTTTCCAGTTTGTTCAAGGAAGTTTTTAAAGACTAGCCGATTATTTATAGAACAAATTAATATTAAGAACAACCTAGAGAGTTCTGGAAAGAGTTTATCTTCTTTTCCTACCCTTTGTTAATATCAGGATAAAACAAGACATATTTTCCATTCCAAGGCAATTTCCTAATGAGTGCTAGAAGCTGTTTAATCCTTATCCCAAGGAAAAAAAAACTACAGAAAAGTAATTCTTATGTGTTAAAGGCTTTTCTGTATTGTCTACTAAAATACACCCCCCCAACACATGCACTCTTGGTATTTTGGTAAGTAATGCTTTAATATTTTAATTGAAGAAATTATCTTTATTCTCAAAAGACTCACATAGTTTGTCTGAAGGATGGTGTTTTATTGAATTGTTTTTCTTTAAAGATTTGAAATCACACTTGGTATAAGCTTCTTTGATTCAAAATTTAAAGATATTTTATAATTTATAAACATCTAAAGTCATTTCTGGTGGGTATATTTTGCTAAAGGTGGTTATTAGACATGAGTATTCGATGCTGTGACACTCTTCTTACTTTTAGAGCAAAAATCACCAATTTATTTTTGCATTTTTAAACAAATTGCCCATCCCCTAATACCAGAGGACTTTTTGGCTGACCCAAGAACCAATTCACTCCCTCATGTCTCATGTGCTTCCGTTCCAACATTTTGGAGCTTTTGTTTCAACTAACACATCAACAGCACCAGTTCATCATTTGCTCTGAGTTGAAGGTTAGGGCACAGCAGTCAACTGCTGTTGGCTGTACAATTTCTCAGCTCTGAAGACTTCTGCATTTGTTCTTTTTCTTTTTAATGTACGAGCATTTCGGGTGTTGAGAAGTTTCTGAAAAATATATTTCTGTAGCAAGGGTTTAGATGTTGCCATAGGATACAAACTAAACTGTTATCCGGCTGTTCATGCGGCTTTGGTTTCTGTAAGGAGTTGCCAAAGCTGTCTGATATCATCTGGTAGTGTCCATTTCCAGCCTCTAATTAAGTCTGAGTGTACCACATTCCTTTAAGATCCATCTCCTCCTGATATAATTTATTCTTGTTCACAGAACCCTAGTTAATATTGCCCATTATCTCTCCTTTAAATAATTTTTGTACCTCTTGGCCATTCATTTGTCTTCCTAGTTATTCTTTTCATAGCTTCAACGCCTATTAGCTGAAATAATAATGCTGATATTTTCCATAGTGTAGGCTGTTTCCATGCAAGGACTCCAAAGTGATGTTTAGCTTTTTTTTTTTCTTTGTGGAAAGCAATTAATAAAACAAGAGAAATAAAGACCAGAAAAGTGAAGTAGCTACATGTATTTACACACCAATAATATTGGGAAACTTTTAAGTTTCATTCATCTCTGAACCACTTTGGTAGGTGGTGAGGAAGAGGAAGATGGTAGGTAGGGTGGAGATACCTGACAATCTACTGGGGCTGTTTGCCTCAACTTTCACAGGCTGATTGGGGTCACTGCAGCACAAAGGTCACTGAACTTTAGGAGCCAAGGATTTTAATGTAGGTCCATTTTTCCCCTTAAAAGAATGCTAAACTATGCGCCTTGAGTGATACCAAAGTATACAAGAGACTTCCAGAGTCTCTCCATAAAGACCCCTTTTCTCTTTTGAGGAATCCATTTCTGCAGATGTAAAGAAAAGAAAAACCTTGAAATCACCATTGATAAAAAGCAGTCTGATTGGTGATAAGAGAGTCAGTGGAAGTACTAGTCAGCAATAAAAAGAATGACTTACTGATGCACAAAGCAATATGTATTTGTCCCCGAAATATCATTTTGGCTAAAAAAGCCACAAAACATATAATTTTATTCATTGGATTTTATTTATATGAAGCTTAAACACACACACACACACACACACACACACACACACACACACACACACAACTATTTTTATCAGTATAAGTAGCGTTTTTTGCTGTTTAGAATGGAAGAAAATTCCTGGCTTGATAGATAAATTTTATATTTTAAATGCATGCTTAAGAAATTTATTTTATGATATGCTAATATTGACTTAATAGACAAGGGACACCATAATTAGCTACATTGGTATATTTTTTTTCTGAAAATGTTTTATTATTTTTATATAGATAGGAATTCACTTGCCTTATACTGTTCTTCAAAATATTTTTGTAGTAAAACCTCTATTGGCTAAATTATTTATTTAATTAATTGGACAGACCTATCAAATTACAGCAAGAAGTATCCTTTTATTTAAAAAAAAAGAGTTTTGAGCAAAAACCAAGTCTAAATATTGACTCTATCCAACAATAACTCCATAACATAAGCAAAATATCTTCCCAGTCTTGTCATCCAGAAAAAATGTAGGAACTCTTGCACAGTAGCCATGGAAGACGAAACACACACGGGTTTTCTCCAGCACAAGTACTTTACAAAGTTTAGTGCTCTCCTTTCCCCTTTCAGTTAAGGATGGTTCATCTGGATTGGGAAGGCTACATGTAAACCGTGTTTGCTTCCTAACTAGTTCTTCCTGGCATGCGTGGATTCAGTAGGGTAGCAAGCAGTAGTGTTACTTGATAGTACAAAAGCTCATGAGGACCAGCAAGTCTTAACAAGGAAGCTGCCGCCTGAACTCATCCTACGACGTGACTACATGAACTCTAAGTTGTTATCTGCTGAAGTGATTCCCAACCACATCTATTACAAAAATAATTTATATTTTCCTTGGTCTCCACAACTAGAGGCAAAAGGGAGAGCAAGTGACACGAAACATCCCTTTATTCATTGAAAAATGATTTCTTGTGTCCTCATTCGAACTCAGCTATTGATCCTGAGCCCTCTCTGCTGCTAGGACTATATTGTAGCATCAAGCGTCCAGTGTTCTGGAATGAGAATACAAATACATGTTTGGAGGAAGAAGTGGTTGTTTATAGAATATTGACTAGATTAGAATTTTGCACGACATTCCAGTATTGTTCTCATCAAGTACTGCTAGCATTGCGACAGAAGCTAAGGCCGTAGTGATGCATTTCCTACTTCTGAGAGCACCTGAGATTCTTCTACGGACATAGCCTCTAAGAGAGAGCTGAAAAAGGAGAAGTAGGGATTTCATTAAGTCAAGGCCCTACACATTTACCCTCCTCCGTGTTCCACAGACCTGCAGGGTATCATGTGGGACTCATCTGTCTTCTTGAGCATTTCCTGGCTAGGTACATAGTTCAATGGTTGTGGGAGTAGAGAGTGACACAGATTAGATTTATTTAAGACTGCGGTGTATGAGGTAATTACCAAAATATGCAGCTAATCTTTCTAGCAACGTGCAGTATATTGCTATTACAGAACAGGAGTTTCTATTTAGAAATACACTGCCAAGTTATAGGGAAACATCTCCAATAACTTTTAATTGAAAATGTCAATAATTTTCAGATGTCAAAGAGGAAACCCCAGAACAGATAATTTTAATGACAAGAATTTCACTCATATACTCTTACTTTTTTCTTCTTAGTTTGTTCTACTTAAAAAAAAAACAAAGGAAGAAAACACCACAGGTGTGTGTGTGTGTGTGTGTGTGTGTGTGTGTGTGTGTGTGTGTGTGATGAACCCATAAACCTGTGAATCAGCTCATCATTAATTTTGGTACCCTGGTCAAAAATATTAATAAGTGTGGGAATGTGTTGTTGACTACAGTGCCTGTAAGAATGCCCATCCATTGACAAATTTGATAACTATCACATGAAGAATGAAAAATAGATGAAAAGAGAGTAAATGAATAAAAAAAGGCAGAGATGGGCTTGAAGTGAGTAGTTTCATTTGTTAGTTCTGTGATGTGAATACATTTATTTCTAGTAAAGATTTATATTCCTTTTAATAATCTGTGTGTATGTTTGTCTCAGAGTACAGGTGTCCACAGAGGCCAGGAGAGAGTCAGATACTCTGGACCTGGAATTACAGGTGGTAGCCCAACATGGGTGCTAAAAACTAAACTCTAGTCTTCTGCAAGAGAGGCAAGTGTTCTTATCTACCAAGCCATCAGTTCCCTTGAGTGAGTTTTAAGCTCCAGATGATCCCTTAAGTAAATGAACATAATCATAACACTTTCACTGGGAATTTATTAGTATTCGATGACCAATGTCCGAGATTCTGCTTTGTCTGCAATGGGTGCTGGCCTGGGTGAGCCTTCTTCTTTTACTCAGCTCACCCTGCTCCTAGAATGATTTAATGTGTTACAGCCCAGGCCGTGACAGGACAATTCTCCAGTAAAGTGTTGTAATAGTGGCTCAGAAACAAAGCGCCAGTTACCGTTCAGACACGGCCAAATCCAAGAAGCACACCACACACAACCAATCCTGAAAACGGCACAGAAATGTCATCGAGAAACCCCAGTCACAAAGATATGAATCTCTTAAGGGGGTCAGCCGTAAGTTCCTGAGGAGCATGTACTTTGCCCAGAAGCACAACAAGGAAGGCCTGAAGAAGATGCAGGGAAATAATGTGAAGGCAGCGAGTGCGCGTGCAGGGGCCATTAGGGCCCTTGTGAAGCCCGAGGTGGTTGAGCCCAAGATGCCAAAGGGCCCCAGCCGCAGGCTCAGCCATCTTTCATTGCTCACCCCAAGCTTGGGAAGCAGATTAGAACCTACATGGCCAAGGGTCGTAGGCTCTGCCAACCAAAGCCCAAGGGTCAAACCAAAGCAGAGGCCTCAGCTCTAGCTCAGGCCCAGGCCTCAGCTCCAGCTCAGGTTGGCAAAGGTGCCCAGGCCCCTGTGAAGACCCCATAGAAAAGGTTTCCATCTGCCAATGTGAAGACAGGTGGACTGCTGTGACACACCTACACACTATTCGCAGATGATCAGGACCCTATGCTGTTTTTACAAATAAACTTGAGGCAAGATCTGTTTTTTTAAAAAAAACAAAAACAAACTTGAAATGGGTGTATAATATTGGCTCACACAAGGTTGTGCCTGTTATTACAAACTTTCTAACAGGAATACAAAACAAAAAAATAATCTCTAAATTCATAAGAACAATTATAAACAGAGGAAATAAACATGTAATGAACAACTTCCTCCTGCCTTACTTGTTATAGTCAGTGCAATAAACTTGCTTAACAGGAAGAATTTTATGATTTTTGAATACATTTCTTTTTTTTATTTGCCATGCCATATAAATAACTTGTTCTTCCCCTAAAATTAACGGTTTACTTGGGAATTTGTGTAATAAAGCATGCATCTTTGACTTCCAATGGCTGAAAGCTAAAAACTTGAATCAATCTTCTATCATAGTAAGAGCTGTATCCAATGCCTTTATTTAACAGGGTGAGGATATTTCCTGATTTTATTTTTATTACTCTAGGGCAGATGTGGAACCATTAGTTTTCCTTCTGTCATAAATACAGAGGAGTAGAGTTTGACAGGCATCACTCTAAAACAGGTTATAGATAAGTCCAGGCATCCCTGCGTCTGCGCGGCCCTTTCACACTCTGTTCTGCTGGGCGGCTTGAATAGAACGCCACGGTTTGATTTTAGGCTTCTAGGTCACGCTTTCACCTTGACAACAGTTCTTTCATTTCTGCCAGTAACATTTGCTGGGATCCCTAAGGTGCTTTCATTTTTGTAAGTAGTATAAGGGGGAAAGGGGAGAGAAGGGGGAGAAGATAAATCTTAATTCATATGCTGTAGGACTATCTCTGTGTCTCTGGCACAAAACTTCAAATCCAATCCAGGAACTGGATGTGTATTAGAAGTCGGCAGATTTAAACCCCATCCACCATGATCAAACTGGATTTATAGAGCATCATAACTCTCCAGACACCATCCAGCAGCTTATTAATTTAATAGACTCCTGTCCATTCACTGATGTTCCTGCCCTGACAGTCTCTCAAGATAAGGTGAAAGCCTTTTGACAGGACAGAGAGCATATATATTTTCTTCTGTTTTCTAGTGGATAGGGTTGTCGACAACTTGAAATGTGTGGCTCAGCAAATTTGTTTTTTTTTCCCTCTCTGTCTCTCTTTGCTTTGCAGGAAGGATGACAGAGCCAACCCTTCTGAGAGTGTCAGGGGTCATGGGTCTGCATTTCCCCTTAGTACGTATTTAGCATTTTGTTTGGCAAAATAACAAGGAGTTGATTTAAAGGCATACATGCAGGGCCATTTTTACCATGCAAAGAAACAGCATTACAGTTTAATGCCCAATATAAATTAATAGGTGTTGGAGAGAAGAGGAAAAGAGCAATAAATGTTCCTGGTAGAGCACAGTGGCATATTCTTTTCTATAATTCTATTTGGGGGAATGATGAATGAGGGGCAGTGTGATGGAAAACAATACAACCTCAAGCTGTTGCCTATCTGAAGACAAAGGAAGGAAATCTTCTCGGTGCCCTTATTTCCCTTAATGACCTTCTTATGCTGCAATTGAGATTGTTATTTGTCTCCAGTACTCAAATTAATTCACAAGTCTCAGCCTGAGAGCTTCCACATGAGCATCTAACAAGGTTAGCTGTTGTAATTTCACAAAGTACTCTTCCTTTAAAGTAGTAGTGGTAATCACAAGACCTTGGCTTCACTTCAATTCACTATCCTTGGATCACCCAGGATCTTATTAAAATGTGAGTATGAACTGACCAGGCCTGGGGTATCATGGTCTTAGCAAGTTGATAGCATACTTCTGGTTAGCTGAACAAATTAAATAACAAGGTATTTATGAAATGTTTAAGAAGGGATACTTTTGGACAAATGGACAAACTATAGCCAATTATTAACTAAGTAATTTGTAACTTGAACATACTTGGAATACTAAACAGATTCTCAACCTGGCAAGTAGTGGCAATTGAGTAGAAGAACAGGAGATCCCAAATGCCATGTAGTGGTTGGTTTTTACACTGTCTTGCTTCATTTTGGTATGTGTGTACAGACTGTCTGAGTATCTTAGGATAGTTACTTTAAAAAATATGCGCAGAGCTGTAGGGCTGGGGTGAAGTTTAATGAATAGCAGAACACTAATCCCCTGTACCCAAGGTCCTGGGTTCATTTCCCACTAACATGACAAAAATAAAACAAAGCCATGAGTAAAACAAAAAGTTGTGACTGCAACAATTGCTTAGTAGGTAAAGTGCCAGCCGTACACACTTGTGGACCTGAGTCCTCAGCATCCACATAAAAAAGTAGCCAGATGTGATAGGACATGGCTATAGCCATAGTCCTTTGAGAGAAGAGGCAGGTGGATCACCAGTGTTCTATGGCCAGCTCGTCTAGTTGATTAATGAGTGCTGAGTATAGTGGATGATCTTGTCTCATACACTAGATATTAACCTATGCTTGTATAAGTTCATACAGATATACTATATACACCAGTGTACAAACATATACTGCCTATACATAATAAATAAAAGTTATTTGTGCATTTTGTTAAACACATCCATTTCTTCCTACTGAGGAGAGATACTTGTTTTCTATATCACTATCAAAATTCAAAGCTATGAGGTAAAGATTTTCTAAAATAATAATAATTACAAAACAACAACAAAAAACCCCAAACAACCACAATTTAATCTAGATGTCCATACTTAAAATATATGTTTATAAACATAGTTTAAATGTGGCTGACCTATAGGAAGAGTTGATAACCATAGGCCATTAAACTGAAAGCATAGTTTTAAGAGTGGAATCTCATACACCGCTTCCCCCCTCCCCCCCACCCCAGAGCAATACAACTACTGCTATTAGTATTGGTAACACTCCAGAAATATTAGTAAGACCCTGTTGCTGAAGACACCACATGCTTCAGTCATATAGAACATGGAGAAATCAAACTGATAATGATCAGGGAGCTTCATCACTACTGGGTAGATCTATAGTATAAGAAGGTTCTATGCAGGGTACTGAGGGAGAAAACATCAATAATCAAAATACCTCAACAGTCTTACCTATGAGTTACAATAATGATACACTGGCAAAATATGCCCATTAGTGCAATATTGACATGAATAATTTGGGAGTAACCTATTTTGGTTGGCTTTAAGGCTCTTCACACGAAGAAACTTATGGCTGGTACCATTAACTGGGCCTCATAAACTATGACTGGCTAGGTGATAGGTCTTAGGGAGAATTCAATACTGTTACTTTTTAAATTGGACATTGTATTATATTCCCCCCTAAATATTTATCTTTATAGTCATAGATCAGTGTAGTTCTCAACACTTATCAGAGCTGTTTCTTTTGCAGTAGATGGTAATTGATTATTGCAGAATATTCTTCTACAATGTGTGAAGATGTGTCACTGTGACTGGTTTAATAAAGAAATGAATGGCTAATTTCTAGGCAGGAAGAGGCTAAGCAGGATTTCTGGGGACAGAGAGGACTAGGGGAAGAAAAAAGGCAGGGTCGCCAGCCAGACAGAGACACAGCATGAGCAGTATGGAGAGATGAGGTAACGAGGCACATAACAGAACATAGATAAAAACAAATGAGTTAATTTAAGTTATAAGAACTAGTGGGACAAGCCTTAGCTAAGGCTGATGTTTCATAATTAATAATAAGTCTCTGTGTAGTTATTTGGGAGCTGGAGGTACAGAGGAAGACTCGCTACAATTGATAAATACAGCTGATCAGCTTGCAGAGAACAGAGCACTGCAGATTGCTCAGCTCTAAATGGGATATCAATGTCACACAGCCTGTCTTCAAAGTTCTGGAATCACGGTTGACAGTCGTGAATGACTGATTCCAAAGAGTGTTTTACAAAAATGACAGGAATGTTGCACAGACACCTGTGACTACATGCACAAGATATGTACAAGATGAACCCAGACAAAAATCTCAGTGTGGATGTTAGAAGGCCTCATGATGTCCCTGGCCTAGCTGAGGAGCTATTGGGCATCATTGGTAGCTTCTGAAGGAAGAACAGCCAGTTTTCTTTGGATGTGGCTCTGGATCCTCCCCATGCTCCAGTGAGTGGTCCTATACAGGTGCACATACTGTCAGCACTAAGTGGATTTAGTAGATTTAAAAAGAGCACATGAAGTTGTGAGGGGAGAGTTGTGGGATGTATGGAAGAAGTAAGAAGGAATAAACGAAGACAGAGTTGACCAAAATACATTATAGTCAAGTATGAAACTCAAACAATTAATAAGAAATAATAAAAAGACAATGGACAGTTTAAAATACAGCACCATAACAGGAGATTTACAGAAAACTTCATGTGCATATAAAACTAATTTTGACATCAAAAGGCTCTAATATCTTTATTTATATTTTTATAAGGAAACTACTTATATTTGGGGGTCTCAAGAAGCAAACTATAATAATTTACTCACTTAATTAAATTCATTAGAAGTCTGACACTCCTCATTACATATATTTAATAAGTTTCTATGAAGTTAATAATAAAATTTCCATTCCTTGAAGGATGATACATAGGGACATCATTCTAGAAAATCTTAATTGACAATGAACATCAGATAGTGATGGCAAACACTAGATTTTCAAAGTAAAAATTGGGTTAAGATAATTTATTCCAAATGATTTTCAATGGGAAATACATAGGACCATGTAAATAGATCTGATCTATTTATTTATATATAAATGTCTGCATCTTTAATCTATTCTCTTGATTGAGATATTTATGCTCATTACACCACAAAAATGCCATCTTGGTTGACCTCAGTGTTGTCTGACAGTTACAAAGACTTCAGACAAATGAGAATGTATCTTCTCCAAAGTACTACTATATGTCATGACATATAAGGTGACCTTTTGAGTTTAAAAACAGACATCTAAAATAGGATTGACTTATACACCAATAGTAACATAAAAAGCCTTTAATGTGGGTATCAGAGCAAAGACTTGATAGCTGGTGATTTTTTTCATGAAGAGCAGAAACCAAAAGAAATAGTTACTGCTTTGCAGTAAACAGGATCTTGAAAGTATCTAGTATGAGAGAGTCAACACCTTGTCATGGCTGCTGGGCAAAGATTTCCAACAAACCCCTGTGATAAGACAGTATTTTCTGTATATGCATATCTTGATTCTTTTAAAAAATTCTCTCATATAATGCATGTACCACCTGATACAGCACAATAGACGCTGTGTGTGTTGCTTCCCTAGGACTTCAAAAACTCCACTAAAGCACGAAATGTTTTCTAGGCATGGGAGAAATAGCAATGAGCATACTGGATTTTCAAATGATTTCCACATCGCATTAGTAGTTGCTGATGCTATACCAGACTTACTAGAAGTTATTCTTCTGAAGATTAATCATATTTTAAATAATAATTCAAATTCAATGGGCATATACCAAGTGGTACTTATGAATATATAGAGTGAAAAACAGTCCATAGTGCTGAGGAACTCTTATCTTCCTTGAGGTCATAGGGACACTGCAAGGTAGTAATGCTCACTTCCTTGAACAGCACTTATTAGCATAAGTAAAAGAATCAGAATTTTCCAGGTAAAGAAAATATGATGTAGAAGATAGATTAGCAAGAAAGGGGCATTTGAGGATCATACCCATTAAGATGCATGGATACGATTGGAAGCTATAGTAGAGGAAGTGCGAAAAATGGAGGTCAAAGAAGTAGATTTAAAAGTTTGAAATAAAAGAAGGAGGGGTAAATGAAATAAAACATGGGTGGCTTTAGAGCAATTAAATAGAAGGGGGAAATGATGTGATTATAATATAAAAATATTTTAAAGCATATAAATGAGATACTATAGGAAGAAACTAATGAAAGAAGACTTTAAATGCCATTTAGTTATTGGGTGGACACTTGTCACTGGGCATGGAGAAGGATGGCTAGATCAAGCTCAGTAGGGCCAGATCAATGTGTAGTCTCTGAGGTGGGGACATTATTTTCAATCAGAAACAGAACATTTATACCACTGGAATGGGAGAGTTGGACTGTGGTAGAAAAGGAAGCAGCAGAATTAGTCAGGGAAGACCACATTCAGCTAATAGGACAA
>CABHPR010135056.1:10153-25787 GCA_902168415.1 Peromyscus melanophrys
TGTACACATATGTTTGTGTTTTTGTGTGAGTGCACATATATGTTTTATATGTATGCAAGTATGTGTATGCATACATGCATGTTTATATGTGTTTGTGTATTTTTTTCTTCATCTACTAGTAGGAACCTTAAGCGTAATGTTGAATAAAAGTAGTGAGAACTGACATCTTTGCTTTGTTTCAAATGTTTTTCTAATATATATGATATATTCAGTTTCTGTAGGTGCTTTTTCTTGTGTTGAGAAAAATCTCTTCTTTCTACTTTGATGAGAATTACTTTTTGAATGCTGTGTGGATTTTGTCAAATGCTTTTTTCTGTGTCTAGTGAACATATGACTTTTAAAATTTTTTTAAGTTTCCTCATAAAACACAACTTACACTGATTTTCAAATGTTAAGCCAACCTTACATTCCTGGAACAACATACATGGGGTCATAATGTATTATCTTTCTTATTTGTAATTGGTTGCATTTAGTGAATTTTTTTTAGAATTTTTACATTGTATGATTGTGAGGGACACTGGTTTATAACTTAATTTCAAGATGGTATTTTTGTTTTACTTTGGTATCATAATTACATTGCCTTCATGGAATTCATGTAGAGAATATTGCCATCTCTTCACTTTTCTGCAAAGACTTTGTCATAATATTTCTTCTTTAAGTTTTAATGGAAATCACCAATAAAGTCGTAAGAGCTTGAGTCCTTCATTCTCCCTCAATTTTGATTCCTTTTCTTTGCCTCATTCTTTTTTTTTTTTCTCCTCTTCTTTCCTTGGGAGAAATTTTAACAATGTCTGGCAGACATGAGAGTTTCCAGAGTTCCAGAGTTCTCTGTGTAGTTCCCTCTGCATCAGTGGTCTAGCCCATCACTATAGGAACCTTGTTCTCTGTTAACTTGTAGCTCTTCTAGACTTGTAGGCTCTACTCCATGCACATCCTAGAAACTCCCAAGCAGAGAGCTCAACCAACTGCCACCTCACTGTTTCCCATCTCTCTGAGGTTGTTATTCTTCATTACTTGTTGTTTACTGGTTTGGACATTGTTAAAGAATTTTGTTTGTCTTCTATGGAGGAAAATAAACCTAACCATTGTTGTTCTTTCATGATTAGAAGTAGAAATTCTTATGTTATAATATTAATTTAAAGAAATTTTATTTATGAGATTAAAATATAATTACATAATTCCTCTCTCCCCTTTCCTTCCTCCAAACCTTTCCACATGTTTCCAAACTCTTTCAAATTCATGATTCCTTTTTTATTATTACTTTATTTATTATTATTAATTTATTATTATAGTAATAATAATATATGTATACATATATCCTAAATATAACCTACTCAGGCAGTACAATATTACCTTTATGTATATCCTCAGGGCTAACAATTTTCCTATTGGTGAGCTCTTCCTTGGAGAAGAGCTTTCTTTCTCCCACTCTTAGCTTTCCTCAGGTGCCTGTAGTTCTTTGTGGAGGATTGAGACTTCATGGGCTTTCCGCCATCTGCTTTGGCATGCCTATTGGTGTCATCCTTGTTTAATTTTAAACATGTGCTTTAATAAAAAAAAATAAGTATTAGAAACAAATTAGCATAAAAACTAAAGAAGTTATTTTCCCAAAAATATCAAGTGTAGTATGTCGAGTCATGCTAGCATCTGACTTCTCTCACCAAAATAAATAAAATTTTTAAATCATAAACAAAAAATAAAAATATATGCCCTATTGAATCTCACAAAACACTGAGACATGATATAAGAACTTGTGTGAGGATGCAATGATTATCATGAAGACTATGAGGAAACTTGCACAAATCTATCATAAAACCTAACACAGAACATCCTCGGGATTTAGTACATGGTTTATCAAAGAAGAAATTTTCAGGAAAAGGCTCTCAGTTTCTCAGTGATCCGGGAAATGCTAATTAGCACAACTGTCTGTAATTCAGGGAGTATCTAGGACACCTGGGGTAATAACAGTTTAATCTCTCCTCTACTACAAACCCACGTTCAGTGACAAACATGAGACAAAGCTATATATGATACTGAAGGTGCAATACACTATGTATTTTAAGTTAGCTTGAACTTCCCTGGGCCAGTGCCATTACTGCTGCTTGCCCACTTCAAAGTTCTTTACAAAACTCAGAGTACTTATGAACCAATATTGTCATGACTTTTAAGTCCCTCCAAATTCCTTTTAGAACAATGGAACAGCCCAGCTATTTACTCAGAAATTTTATATCTACCTAAATAATAGCTTTAGTTTTGACCCTTTGATGATGGTCTAATGTCTGAACATTTAATTTGTATGGCTGTCTAAATAATAAGTGGATTTTAATAAAACTCCATTTTTTCTTAATTCATAGTTTAGTTTAAAAATTAACAATTAGATGGCAAGCTAACTCAGTTGGTAAAGTGCCTTCTGTGCAAGCATGAGGACCTAATTCTGTCCCAGAACCCATGAAAAGGCAACTATCACGGCACATAGTTAATCTAGTGCTGGGAATGCAGAGAAAGGCAGACCCTCCTAGCCAAGTCGGTGGTGAACGTTCTCAATGAAAGACCCTACCTCAACGAACAAGGAGGAGAGCTCCCAAACAATAACACAGGAGGTTGATTTCTGGTCTGCAACTGTATGTGTACTCCTGTGAACCCACACCTGCATTCACATGCACTGGTCCACACATGAGCACACAGGCATGCTGCCTATACACACATGGCTAACACTTACAACTAATACATTTCAATTGTAAGGATGTTTTTCAAATTCAGCAAGAGATTTCATGTAAGAACTAAAATTTGCACTTCTAATAAAGCTAGACTTCACAGTTTACACTCTGTTTCACTGCTTTAAATATTAAACACAAATAAATACTCAAGTGGTCACATTGGATAACAGAACTGAAAAAACTCAAATTCTCTTTCTTTGCTTTCTCCGCCACTGTGCTATCCTTGTTTATTTCAAAGCTGCTGTTTAAACATGGAGTACTCGGTGCCGTGGGGATGTGGTCAGCACAGAAGCAGAGCAAATATTCAGGCCCTGGTAAGCTTGCTTTTGAAATGAAGGTAGGTAACTGAATCAATGTGTGTTCAGGACTGACTGTGTAACTGGGCGTTCTCCAATTTAACTTTCATGTAAAATATAATGGTGTTTTTAAAATTTGTTTTTGAAGTGCTGTATATTGAGTCTAGAGCCTTGGGCATGCTAAGTAAGTGCCATACCACTGAGCTATATACTAGCCCTGGGTTTTGTTTGTTTGATGACAAGTCTGTGCTAATGTAAAGCTTCTATAAAGCACTATGAATTTGAACAATAACTGTCAATAAGTAGATTTCCTAACCTGGAGAAGAGGTTGGACATAGTTGTCCATTGCAAAACTCCCAAAGCTAGTGGCTTTAGAGTTTGCGGAGACCAGGAGTCAGGTGAACAGCTTGTCTGAGAAGGGCAGTTCTACAGACAAAATGAGCAAGCACCGCAGGGCCAGCAGGCCAGCAGGCCATGAAGAACAGCAGCTGTTTACATGGAGGGAGGGGCAGCTCTGCACAGAGAGCTGGACTGTAATCAGTGCATCTGAAAATCCACTTAGGCGTCTGGTTAAATGACATCTCCAGATGAGGGAGACCAGCATTCTATTCCGAGGGACACATGTTTTAAGTGGATTAAGAAGGGAAATTATTTTAAATGTAGGAAGGTATATAATTAACCCCAAGACCCTGGCGGCAGTAAGATATCACTGAGAGAAGAACTAAAAGAGATTCAGAGCACATTAGGCATATGGTTGAATAAACAGAGCAGCCCGTCTCCATGGCAGTATTGTTCTGCAAATAAATGTCAGTCTAGGGGCCACAAAGCATTGTGAGCCTGTACCCACAGCCAGCTGTGTTCATTCAGATGAGGGCTTAATATAAGGACTGCTCATATGTACATGCACTGGAAATGACCATCTCTTGATTTAGGGTATTTGGATATAATGTTTCCTTTCCATTCAGATCCTTGAAACAGATGCCGGAGCAAGCATCATAAAAACACTGGAGGTGATCCTGAGGTTCCTAACATTAGGGTGTGGAACGCAGGCCACAGTGAAGGGGAATTCTTCTTGGGAGAGAACAATACAAGAAAGCTTAAAGGTTGGATCAGAGTGAGAGATAGTGGAAGAGCATGGAGATGAGTCCTAGAGAAGAGGAAGGGCATCAGGGAGCAGCTGGAGACATGGACTCAGGAGTGTACACACCCGTGAGTTCAGCAAGTCCTCCTGAGATCAAGTCCGTGGGCTGAGAGGCAGCTGGTTAAGGCGAAGAAGAATACAGAATGGCCAATAGAGGGAGGAGGAGGGGCAGACAGGCAGGAGCTGAGCTGGGCCTAGGGGTGGGCTGCTGCTTCTGTTAATTGTCGTTATGGACCTTCTGACATTATCTTTCATCCTGATGCTTCTCATATCTATTTATCTAATAAAACAGGCAGGGACTTTTATTGATTTTTGCCCCGATTATATCCTTAACACCTAATGGAGCGGTGCTTCGCATTTGTTGAATGGATAAATTAACAAATACTGTGGTTAATATGCTATCACTCAGCTGGGTGCCACTGGCCTAGTGGTGGATCAAAGGTCAGAGCTGTGATTACAAAGTCCTTGAACTCAAGTTCCTTGTGCATTCATAGGCATTTGGTTGAGAACCCTCACAAAGGCAGATAGGCACTGGGTAGAGTCAGGTCTGGGGGTAATAGGTCAGCATACCTGGGTTGCTTCTCTTCCTTCTCCAGACAGCCTCATTGTGAAAATGTGATCTGGTCATAAACCCATGAAATAGCCTCAGGGGACAGATTTTGGGAAGAGATAAATCACTGGATGGTCATGGGCACCTCCAGAACAGAACTCATCCAGTTTACTTGTCTATAGCAGCTTTGTTCTCAAAAGTAACATTGTAGAAAAGAAGGAAACATTTCCTCCAGTGCACATGCCTCCTTTTCACCTTTAGGTAGCAGCGACCTTGGCTAGGACCAGGAATGCTGTATTCCTGCTGTCATCTCACCCTGCTTTGAGATAAGAAAATACACCAGGTCATTTGAGATAAAATGAGACTGCAATAAATTACAGGAGGCATATTTAACAGAAATCTTAAAAAAAAAATCCCAAAGAAAAGCTCAGATGTCTACTTTGCATGTCAATGTGACTACTTTGCTGTTTTACTTTATTGGCATTTTCTGAACGAGTAGATGATGTTCTCGAAAAGAATGTCAGAATCAAAGCAGCACTGAGTTTAAACAACAGTGGGAAGGCTCTGTGAACACCCTATAGTTAAAATGAGGAGAGTGAAAGCTAGACACAATGGTGAGCTTGGGAGGCTGAGAAGGGATGAGAATTCCAGACCAACTTGGGGTACATGCAAGACCCTATTCCAAAATAAAACAAAAGGAGGGTAGATGGAGCTATTACTTAAATCATATAATACTTTTTGGAATGGAGATCAACTGTCCCAAGTTGAAGTACATGGCTCTGGTCTTGGCATAATGAAGGGGCTTAATAAATAAACAAAGGCTAGTTGTCAAGGAGTCAGTGTGTGCTCTACACTAACCCTGTATTATTCCCAAACTAGGGCTGACTGCACCCAGCCTGGTTCAGAGAACCATGTGACATGGCTTGAGGGAGGAGGTGACTCCAAACAGGCTCTTCCAAGACCATTAGTCAGTGACTGCCCATTATGAAGACTCGGCTCTCTAGACCATTGAACTTTTCTGAATTTTGAATAACTCCCCAACATAAAAAGTACTGGAGGGGTAGAGAGGAGAGTTGTGGGAAGGAGAAGAAATGAGGGAGACAAGAAAAGCATCTTTGAAATCACAATAAACAGGCATGAGATTCAAAGAGGGAAATTTCTACACAAAACCACAAGCATGATATGAATTGGCTGTGTCTTGTTTTCTTTCTTGTTCAATCGAAAAGTTGATCAGATCACTGCTTCTGTCTGATCAAAAACAAGATGTACACCAGAGAAAAATGAATAGCCTGCTGGTGAGTGAAATGTTTTTAAATGGGAGTTTGATTTTGATTTGTTTGCCTTATTGTGCTTCAAGGGGAACTTCCACCTCCTCTACACAATGTCCAGCACTCCTCTTTGCTATCTGCATGTGATTAATATTTGAGGTCAGAGTCTGGCCTGTAGGAGTCTCACCCAGCTTCACATTAGCATTTTAAGACTTCAAGGCAAAAGAATGCTCATGTGAACACAGGAATTATATCTCTACATGAGTCCTACAAGAATGGGGGTAGCAGAAGGAGGAAGATTGATGTTGCAACCTCAAAGTCAAGGGAATTCAAGACAAAGCCCCAAAGGACTGTGAGGAATCAACAGACACACAAGACACAAGACAGCCTGCCCCTTCTTCCCTTCCCTCAGGATGGTAAAACAGCATGTTTAGCACAGGCAATCTGGTAAAAATTTATGCTGGAATAAGATCATTCCAGCTGATTCTTTCTAAACATACCCCACACAGGAGTCCTGTCCACCCAGGTCAGACTTGCCCAGAGAGTATCAGATCATTGGACACAGACACTTGAAAATGGAGACAGTTTTGCAGCCTCATAATTCAGGATATTGGCAAGAATAGGTACCGATTTTCCCCTTCTCTTCCAGAAAAGCAGTCCCTTTTAAACAAAGCCTCTATTAATCAGAAGTTCAGATCACACATAGCAATCAATTGAGGCTGTTTAGGGCATTTACAGTAATTGATCTGAGACAAGTTCCTCACAAGTGCGGTGCACTATCCATACACATGTACTTTTCAAAGAATTCAAAAGCCATTAGGATGTTCTCGACTCCTGTCTGATAGTCTGAGGGCCATTGACTGGATAGAATCATCAGGGATGAGCGGGGTAGCAGCAGGGGGCATCTTGATTAGATGGAAGGCGGCCTAGCTGAAGGAGAACTCTATGAATCTTGGAGAGGAGGGTAGAGAAGGCTCAGCCAACTTTGTCCTTGTAATTATGAAAGTTTCCACAAAGTACCAGCTATTTCACATACAGTGATTATTTCATCCTAGTACTCACACAACCAAGTACAGATTTCAATATGCTTTACTCTGAGATTGGGAAATCAAAGTAAGTGCTTTTCCCAAGGGAGAAGCATAAGTGCCAGAATTGAGATTTTCTGAGTCCCCAAACAGTATGTCCTCAAGCTCCAGGTCCCATTGCCCTGCATCTAGATTTTAGGGAATGTCCATTTTGAAGTTGAAGGCATGTAGGACAATATCTTTGGTCATATCTAGCTGTGGCTTTTAAGCTTTCTTTTTTCTTTTTTCTTTTTTTTTTTTACTAGGGTATGAGGGTCTTTGTGCTTTTGTTGGAGGAAAGGGTCCATTAAAAAGCTGACAGAAGCTCCTTGAAAACTAAAATCAGAGCAATGAGGAGACTGGCAAGAGGAAAGCAGTAGAAACAGTGATTGCCAAAGGTAGTGTTAGAGAGATACCTGGAGGGCATTACGTTCTGTGAACTCAGGAAGAGGCTATGCTGGAGGCTCAGTCACCCTGTTCAGGATATCATGGGCCAATCACATGCCCCTGCTGCTGTCCTAGCATGGAGAAGATAACCCACTATGGCTCCCTAGCTAAGAGCCATGTTTGAACTTCCTGGCTCTGCTCTAAAGTTCAGAACTAAGGTCCTGGCTTCAGTCTTCGCTTTGCTGCTGTCGGTTCATTTGGCTGGAGATGAGCGCGTCCAGTAACCTCCTCCATTATCATACAGGGCATGGGAAACAGATCCAAATTCTGGGCATTTGATATCAGAGTCCAACATGCATCCTCCAGCATGAGAACCCTCAGGAGGTGCTGAGTTAACAGTCACAAGACTGACTCGAGGGTACCAAGCTGAGTTTCACTGTCTACTTCTGCCTCAGTCCTTGAAAGATCACCAATGAAAAGCAAGCATGGAGCCGAAAATAGACCAGGGACTAAAGTTTCAAACTAAGAAACTTTTAGAGAAAACAAGAGAAAATCTTTGTAACCTTGGGCTAAGCAAAGATTCCTTAGGTACAACATCAAAAGCATGACCTATGAAAGAAAACATTGACAAACTAGAATTCAAAAAAAATTGAAAACTGTTCAAGAGACACTGTCAACAAGATGAAAAGACAAGCCGCACAGCAGAGAAAATATTTATAAAACACAAAGGATTTGTATCCAGAATGTATAAAACCCTTGAAACTCTATAATAACAGGACAAACTGCTCAATAAACAATGGATAAATATTTTTAAAGACATTAGGATAAATGCCAGTTAAAAACCACAACTAAGATATCACCAGACAACTGTTGTAACAATTTGAGTTTACAAAAGAGAGAACCGAGTACCTGACCGTGTGTGGGAGGCAGGGCACCTAGCTGGCACCCAGTGTGGGCACACATCGCTGGTAAAGTTATTTCAGAAAGCAGTTTTATAATTCTGATAACATTAAGCATATGTTCCCCACATGACCCAGCAACTCCATTCTTGGATACTTACCTAAGGAAAATGAAAGTCTATCTCAGCAGAAAAGCTTGTATGCAAATATTCATTGCATCTATACTCACTGACACCCCAAACTTGAAGCCACAAAGCATGTTTTGACAGAAGAATAGACATATACTGGCACATGCATACAGAGGTACTGTTTAGCAGTGAAGAGGAACAGATCAGTAAAAGAATCCAATGTAAATACTTTCCAATTCTAATTATAAAAATATTAGTTTATATAAGCTATAAATAATAGTTTACAAAACTCCAGCTGATTTATAGGCCTGGGTGAGGGTAGGAATTGACTGCAAAGGAATATGCCAAGAATTTTTGTTGTAAGATTTCTGTGTCTTCACTATAGAAGTAGATA
Source organism: Peromyscus melanophrys (assembly GCA_902168415.1). Taxonomy (NCBI): domain Eukaryota; kingdom Metazoa; phylum Chordata; class Mammalia; order Rodentia; family Cricetidae; genus Peromyscus; species Peromyscus melanophrys. Next base: position 18,998 of record CABHPR010135056.1, read on the forward strand.
TATATGACCCTATGCCTCTGTGAAACTACAGACCTGTAGAGCAAAAGAAAAATGTTTCTTCATGAAAACAAGGAGAAGGATGAAACCCCTTTCCTTTTCACTGCCCTTGTGGAATGTACTTTTTATTGTATTTCTTCCATGTTTTCTCACAGGTCTTTCAGGATTAAGTGATTCTTGGTCAAGCATGGCCCTGCTCTCTTGTGGATTTGTATGAGGGTGTATGATATAGTCTGATCCAAGAGGAGACATCAGAGAGGGATGTAGATGGGTCTATGAAGATGTTGTTCCTGAGAGGCATAGTCAAGGTCACTGTCCTCTGTACAACTGGATATGTTTCTCTGGGAAAACAGGTTTCCCTTTATCTACAGGCTTTGCATGTTGTCTGGTTGGTTCAGTAATAAACATGTGTGCTGAAAAGAATAATCTTGATATTACACAAAGACATAAACAAACAAAATGAAAGTATCAGGAATTTCTTTTTGCATAAAGGGTGTCCTACAACCCAAATTGGGCTAGGAATGGCACTAGGGCCAGAAGGGAAGTTCATTTTGTTTTTATTCTAACAGAGATGGTGACTATGTCACATCCCATTGGTGGAAGGTCAACCTCACAATATGAATTAATTGGTTAGTTCATAATTGGTACAAAGGAAATGAAGGAAAGGGGGAAGGGGTCAGCTGCTCTTGGTCATCAGATTCCTAGAATGCAGCAGAGCCTTTCTGCAAACAAAATTTTCACTAGGTGGAGTGACTAAAAGATTTGTATTAAAGTTTTACAAAGTGGAAGATATCTAAGGAATATTGGGTCATGGCAGGCTTTGATAGGAATAAGAAAAAATAAAACCTGCCTTTCATAAGTTGGAAGCTTTTGTGTGAACAAAGGAGGAGGAAGAGTGAAATGTGGCAATGACTGTTACTGGGCACGAGCCAGGCGAAGCGCTCTCTGCACAGAAGGGGCCACTGTTGCAGGTTAGAGCTGGGGACTGTCTTGGTGATCGCTGAACCTACATACCTGACAAGGCTGAGGCAAGGCTTTTGTTTATCTTATATCCATAGTCTTAACATATCCGAGTTGTTGGTAAAGGATAAATAGGAGCTGCGCATTCATTCCAAGCCTTGATACATCACCTCCTCCATTAATTCTGGTCATGGAGAGAGAGCCATAGGCCACAGTGCCTCCTGATATTTGCTTTATAGGTAGAATTTGGGTTTCAAGACCCATTTGGCCAGAGGGAGATATGAATGCCCATGGGGTATTTAGTCTAATGAATTTTCTGTAACTTAAAGGTACTGCCTCTTACTTACCCATTCTCCATGAGAGACAAATGCCACTTCCTTTATAGCTTTTGACTCTTCTGTTTAAAGGACTCTGCATATCCTTTCCTTTAATTGCTGAGGAAGGGGAGAAAACAGGAAGAGAGGTCTTTATATAGCTGATGGTGAAATGAACCAGGCAAACAAACATCTTCGCAGTCGCTGGGAAGGGTGCAGCTTTCTGGAAGCTGAGGCCTTCAGAGGTCAAAAGAGAAAATGTGCTATTTTTGGAGCTTGACACAAAGGTAGGCTTGGCTACAGAAGGACAGCCCATCACTGGTTTGTCATGGGCTCTGAGGTGCAATATTTGGGTATTTCTGCAAAGTAGCCCATTTGACATTCTTGGAGGAAAGACTTACACTTTCTAAAAGGCAATGTGAGTGGGAAAACTTTAGTTCCTGGATTCAGAAAATGCAGACAAAAATCTTGGCATGGTTGCATACTGAACCTTATCTGAGATAGGCATCTTCACTTGTGGGACTGAGATGTCCATAGGATTTATGTCTCTGATCAACACTTTACCAAGCTCAGCAGCTATTTGCAAATATCTTGTAATACCTAATTGTTTGATTCTGACTACTTATTCAAGTACAGTCAGCATAAGGCTGAAAAATTACCTGAGGAATGCAGATCCATATAGCCCACCTGGTTAATCAATGTCTCCTTTGGCCTTTGGGCCTGGATGTATCTGTGTATGTATATTTAGCAAACAGTGTCAGACAAACAGGTCTGAGTTGCCTAAGTATATGTTATCTCCTAACTTATGTTTCCAGCTTGAGTTTGAAATAAAAGAAAATGTACACAGTTCTTCCAGTTTCTCAAGCCAGACTCTTTAGAAACTTCTCTAAATGCAAAGTCAAGGCAGAACAAGAAATGGGGGAAAGTATATTTGATTCCCATTTGAGAAAGCTTGCAATACTATTAGCTAGTAATTATTATTCAAGATGAAAATTGAAAGAGTATTTCCCTTACAAGTTATATGTATTTTCAAAATATACATAAATAACTCATTAAGTCCTTTGCACCTACCTACTTAATAAGTGGAACTGTTAGGTATTCTCATTTGGCTCACAGGACTATGAAAAAAAAAACCTATTAAAACATTAATGATGTGAGGAATGGAAAGAGTCTGTGAACCTCTGCCATCAAGTCGCAAAAGAAGCTGCAAAATGCCTTTACTGATAGTGTCACTGGCCTTGTGCCTACAAAGGAAGTATGAGCCAGCCAGAGGACCATGGTGCCTCAGAGGTGGGAGACCCGTTTCAAAAGATCCAGATTAAGCCTCCTCACTTTACAAGCACACATTCTAAGTCCTTGAAATGATATCCAATCCCATTTCACTTGTGTCTGGGTTGCAAGAGTGAGGAACAGGGAAAAGCAGGTGTATGTGGAGAGGCAGGAATAGAGAAAACAAATCACTAACTCAACTCAGATTCACAAAATCACACCAGCCCAAGTGGGTAGAGGGCATGGATGAAGTATTCTAGGTGGGCTAAGATGTCAAACACATAAAAAAGAACTGAAATCTCCACAAGAAAAGGAGAAGGGCAGGTGCAGGAGTCTGGCCTGGGAGGAGGGATGTCACTGCTATTCTTCTCCAGCCTCTGGCTCTAAGAGGCTCTTGCCTTGTTTGTTTGTTCCTCAAGGGTAGGCTGGGACATTGGTATCTCCAAAAAACATCTCTATCTAAATTAAATCTCCCTGTCTCAAAAAAAGCAGGGCTGGGCTCTGCAATGGGAGTGGTTTTGGCTTTATGTTTCTGCGTGCTTAGCATTAAGACAGCATCCACATTAGTGAACACAAGTAGTGGGACTGTATGAAAAGGCGAGGTGGCTGGGAGGGGACACAGGGAAGAGTTTGTGGCAAGAAAAACAAAGGGTTCAATGCCCTGGGGCAGGTTATACAGGTCAAGGGCAGCAGCTCTGCAATTTACCTAAATGTTAGAAGATGGGCTACCTGTCAGATAATGCAAACTCAATTATGTCTGAAGGGATTCTGGAGGTCAGCTGGGCTTGGGCTGGTTATCTGTTTGCAAGATACAAAGGAATGTGGAGATAAATTGCTAATGAAAGGGAGGCATGCCGAGCTCCACTTGGCTACCCAGAGACCTGTGCAGAGAAGAGGAGTGTTTAAGAAAGAGCAGAGCATGAAGGAAGCAGCCTAGTGTGGTGGACACAGCTGGATAGGGAGTTAGATGTGCTGGCCTGAGTCTTTCTCAGCTGCTAATTAGCTGTGTGACCTCTGGTAACTCACTTTGCTTTTCTAGACATTAGTTTCCCATCTGCCCACACACAGGGCCACTAAGAGACTAGGGTGACACACAAATGGGGCCATTTATCAAGCACTTCCCAAGTGCCAAGTGCTGTTTTAAGCACTGTACACGTTTTAGCCCATTTAACCCTCACAGCCCTTACCAAAGGTAGAGAGATAAGTATTTTCTGTGATCAGAGGTCCAGATGTGCAGCCTAAGTCTGGTTGGTAGAACCTGTGTCTTTTTCTCTCTGAGGTTAAGGTCAAAGCATAGGATTCTGTGTGCCAGACAAAGTTGGGGGACTTAAGTATTGGTAAAGTTCTGATTTAGTGGGTCTGGAATGGGACCCAGGCATTTACAGGTTTGGTATGTACCTGGGTCATTTTATTGTGAGTGGCCCTGTTTGAAAAACTATCAATTAATCTTTACACTTGAGAAGTATCAATTCCATTCACTTATCAAATCCAATATCAATTCCCTTATAAGGGAAGGTAGGGTGGCTTGCAGAGCAGAAGTGACCAAAGGCAAGTTCTGCCAGGAACATCAAGACATATGATATCCTGGTTTTCCAGAGGCTGGCCTCAGCCCTCAGCGGCTACACCTGTTGTCTAAAAATGCAAGATCAAGCCACAGGCAGCTTTGTGATTGAGTAAGTCTCTTGGGCAGGAAGGTCCTGTTAGGTGAAACCTGCCCACCAAACCACCTTTTGTTAATAACATCATTGCACACATTCACAGAGTTCTACTTTTTTATTTTTTTACTGCAGTTAATTTACTCATCTCCTTTCCAACCATTTCATAAAATGTGGAGGATTCTGAATATTGCAGACAAGAAAAGTCCCAAGAGGCTGAATGACGCTAGAGTTTGAATATAGTTTGTCTTCACGATAACTTGTGTTGAGTGTTGAGGTTTGGCCCCTAGGTAACAGTGTTGAGAGATGTTTGGGACTTTAAGAGTGGTTTGTTCTTTTCTCCCAGTAGCAATTGCTCACTTGTGTAGACAGGATTGGACATCTTTCAAGAGACTTGTTATAAAACAAGTCCAGAACCCCCATTCCATCTCTGAAGAATGTGATTTTTTTATGCTTATTCACTTCCTGTGTCCACTTTTCCACTGTGCGATAAATTGCCATATGACTCTTATGAGAAGTTGAGCTGATGCTGGCAGTGTGCTATTGGATCCTCTGAACTGTGAACTGAATAAGCCTCCTTTCTTTACAAGGTACCCAGCCACAACTGTTTGTTATAGTAACACAAAATGACCTAAGGCAAACGTGGATACTTGGAGATCTGTATTTGGTTATTTGTGGCATCTGGGCTGGATCCTGGTCTTCTTTGATTAATGTCAACACTCTTGTATCCCATGGCTTTGTTAAAACCTAAGCACCCTGTATGTATGATGGGGCGTCTGGCAACTGAAAGAACAGAGTGCCAAGATAAAGCAATCAGAGATCACTGTGGAATGGTCTGGTGGACCCAAGAACAAGAAAGCTGTGTGGGGAGACGTGTTTGTGATTCAGAAACCAAGTAGGCTGTGCCACCTTTGGGGGTAGCATTTCTTCAGGCTGGTGTGGTTGAAGAAAGATTTTCTGATCCTTCCCCTGTCTCCCCTGCTCAAAGGGAAAGTCTAAACCCACCTCTCCTGTTGGGTCCACCTCATGCAGCCCCTCCATTCTCCCTGTCTCTACAGTTTCTCTTCCCTAGAATACTGGCTCCCTGCCATGCACCTCTTCCCTCTCTAGTCACCTCTCAGAGAAACTCTTACCCATCATGCACCTTTTCTATCTCCCATCACCTCTCAGGAAATCTTTTACCCATTATGCACTCCTTCCCTCCTCAATCACTCCTCAGGGAATCTCTTACCCACCATGCACCCACTTTCTATTGCAATGATGAAATACCATAACAGGAAACAACTCATAAAAGAAAGAGTTTGTCTTGGCTTATGGTTCCAGAAGGAGAGTCCACAATGGTAGACGAGGCATGGCAGCATGCAACCAGAGCAGGAAACTGACTGAAAATACTTCCATCTACATGCAAGAAGCAGAGAAAGTGAGATGCAATGAGGTGAGGCCATAACCTCTCAAAGGGCCTCACCTCCACCACTACTGGCCAGCAACTTCCTCTAGCAAGCTCCACTGCCTAAAGGTTCTACAACCTCCCAAAACAGAACCACTAACTGGACAACAAATGTTCAACTTACTTGAGCCTGTGGAAACATTTCATATTCAAATCACCATACCCATCATCCTCCTTCTCCAGCCACCTCTTAGGAAATCTCTTACCCATCCTGTAGGTTCTAGTTTATTCTTATCTTCCTTAAGGATTTTTCTCCTGCCTTCTTGCATTGTACTTTACTGTGCACATCCTGGGGTTTTTATTTGAAGTACTTACTATTTAATACTGTATTATAAGTTCCATGGGTGAAATCTGGTGCCTGCTTCTTTCATTACTATACTCCAAGTACCAGGGATCAGCCCATAACAGGGATTGATTGAAACATCTGTTGCACAAATGAACAGATTAATACAGTCAAGAATAAGTGGTTTGCTTAGAGAGTGACTGGGATCTGTGTTCTGGGGACACTAGCCAAGATACTACACTCACTCCAGTTCAGTGGGTTTTACTGGCCCTGTGTAGGCAAAGCTAAACAAGACCTTGTTCCTTAAATAATGCTTATAAATGGAGGAGGTGCAGAGAAAAGCTGGGGACATATGACACTTACTACTGTAAAAAATTAATGTGTTTAGTTTTACCAATGTGATAGCTCAGGGTTTGGCTTCTTTTGGGCCACTTTAGGACATAAAAGGAAAAGAAAGATGATTCTTTGAAATGAAAATGGGGTGCTGTGGCCTCCATGGCTAGAGAAAAGTCTCATAGCATTCATAATAATCCAAGTTGTACAAGACTATCCTCTGAGCCAAACTGCCATCATCTTCAGGAATCCAGCTAAGCCTACTCCCCAAAGATCATCACAGCTAGGCTTGATGACTGTTGACATTCTCTCTTAGAAGGAGGAAGTAGGGAGAGTCATGGGCCCCTCACCTGAGTATTCAGCCACTCTCCATACCAGTTGTGTGTATGTAATTCTGCCCCAATTACACATGGCTTTGGGGTCCTTTGAGGGGTTAGAGAATATAGGTATGGACAGATGAGAAGGGGAGGCCTCATCTACATAGCCACGAGGGAGTCATCATCTGTACTTGATACAGATCTTTCAGCATGGC
>CABHPR010135057.1:0-27211 GCA_902168415.1 Peromyscus melanophrys
GGGTCCTGTGCTCAGTGCATGAATTGGCTGTTTGAAACCTGAGGCTTAGTAGAGACCCTTGGCCCAGCCTGGGAGGAGGGGACTATACCTGCCTGGGCTGGCTGATAGGTAAAGTTGAATTGTATATTAAAATAAAAAAATAAAAAAATAAAAAAAAATAAAAAAATAAAAAAAAAAGTACATGGCTTTAAAAAATGCAAATAACATAAAAGTACACAGTGAAGAATTACTATTTCTCTTCATGCCAACCTTTATTTCTCTTCCCCAGGGTCAACCAGTTGTCTACATGTTACTAGGGATGGATTAAAACCTCAGCTTGTAGGAAACAAGGAAGTATGTACATGTCTCCCTGACCTTGTACTCTGATCCACATATCCTAGAAACCATCATGCACCAGCGCATGTTATTTTATTCTTTGGTTTTTCATTTGAGGCAGACTTGCTATACAGCCACCTAGGCTAGCCAGCCAAGCCTTGTCACCCTCCTGCTGTCAGCGTGCTCTGTGCTGGGACTGCAGCACCCACCACACACCTGGACTTCAGTTCACTCTGTTAAAGGCATGTACCGCATGGATATGCTGGACCATATATAACTAAGCTCCAGTAGAAAGACACCTAGACCCCCATCTTGTTTGCGACCACCAGTCAGGATCTTTAGTTCTTATTCCTGTGTCTGAGTAAATTTTCCTTTATAATAAAATTCCTTATGTGTCCTAAGAGGAAGCTACCTCTTAACAGTGGGAGAGTTGGTCAAAGTGTAAAGTTTAAATATTTATTTTTACTTAAGTGAAAGCCACTGTGCCTTGGGACTCCTGTTTGGCCAGTGGCAGCAAAGAGTATTACTAATTATTATTCTGAGTAATAAGGCCATTTTTTTTTAAAAGATAGAGTCTCTATGCAGCCCTGGCTGGCACAGAACTTGTTACATGGACCAGGGTGGCCTTGAACTCACAGAGATCTGTCTGACTCTGCCTCCCAAGTGCTGGGATTAAAGGCATGCACTACCACCTTTAGAAAAATAAGACTTTTGACAAGTTAATTACAATTAAAGGTCTGATAAAATATCCTTTGGTTCAAAACCAAGAAAACTTTAGCAAATTGTACAAAGATGGAACATTTGAGGTTTAAAACAAGAGATAACACTTACATACAGATAATTTTCTGATACAGAATATGTATATGATTACTTATGATTATGTTTTTCAAAGGAATTTCTCTTATCAAATACTACTTTGGAAACAAATACCATAGTTGAGCTAGACATAAATTATGAAAGAAAAGAGGCAATGTTTTTCTCTTCTCCCAGTGAAATCTGGGGCCAAAATAACCAGTTCATCAATTGCTCTTTTGTTTTTGTACAAAAACTGAGAAACTTACTCCAAAAACTAGATGTGAAATTTGGAGTTGGCATACATTTTTTGGTTGATTTTGGGCTCCCGCTTTTCTGTACATAAAACATCACAATTTAAAAACAGTCAATTTCTGCTTCTGGCCAGCAGAAACCTGCTTTATTTTCTATGGCAGTTTGAAAGAAAATGACCCTCAAATGGAGTGGCACTATTAGGAGGTGTGGCTTTGTTGGAGTCGGTGTGGCCTTGTTGGAGGAAGTGTGTCACTGTGGGGGTGGCTTGAGGTCTCATATATGCTCAAGCCACACCCAGCATCTCAGTCCACTTCCTGTTGCCTTCTGATCAAGATGTAGCCAGCACCAATGTCTGCCTGCACACCATCATGTCTCACCATGATGATAATGGACTAAGCCTCTGAAAATATAATTAAATGCTTTCCCTTTGTAAGAGCTGCTGTCATCATGGTGTCTCCACAGCAACAGAAACCCTAACTGAGACATCGTCCCATTTAAAACAGCTAACACACAGGACACAATGTCCAAAGGAAGGGTGTTAGATGCAGTTTCACATAAACCACTGGACACAGACAAGGTGTGGCTCCCAGGAGGTGAGAAGCAAAGTGAGCCTGTGCTTGCAGGCCAGCTGCCCTGTGAGTTTCCAGGACTCAGAAAAAGAAGTAGGGGACCTTGGAGGCCTGGCAGGCTATTGAAGAAACATCTGAGGCAAGGCAGCTAGAGTTCACAGGGCAGAGCCCTGTACAGCAGAGCCACACAGAGGGAGTGCCAAGAGACAGCAGGCCCTTCACTGAACAATGGACCACATCAGTGTGAGCACACGAGCAAATGCCAGGAGGCTCAGATTTGAGGGGTGTATGCAAAGGCCTCAGAGCGCACAGGGTTGTGCTCCCAGGGCCAGACTGGACCCTTCTAACTCTTGGAGCACTGAGTAGAGTACTCTGAAGGATTGTGTCACATCAGTGGGGCATAAGCAACAGGAAACTAAACTTTGCTCTGGTTCTGCTAACAAACTGTAAAAGCAGGATTCCAAAGGGTCAAAGTGCTTCTAAGTAAGTAAATCATATTCCAAAATAAAGCTTTAATATTAACATTAATAAAATATATTCACTAATAAGAAAGGTAAAATTCATATCTTGTACTTAGGAAACACTAGAAGGCAGACAAGCAACTGAAAATATTGTAAGACACAATGAAGAAGAAAAACAATAAAATCAATGCAGAACCCATTAGAACTAGCAGATAATGAGAAGCTGTAACTATAGCCACATAGTCAAAGTACTAGAGAGCCACGGTATTCAATGGACAGAGAAGTGAGGGCTAGAGTCTACACGGGAAACAAACATTAAAATACAACATAGCGACTGTCCAAACGAGGTACAAATTTAGGGGGTCTAACACATGGTAATGGAGCTCACAGGAGGACAGTGGAAAGGGGATATAAGAGATTTGAGAAAACAATGGCTCAAAATTTTCCAATGTCAACAATACCATCAACCTACAATATCAACAAACTCCAAGCACAAGAAGCCGTGGGTGGGGGGTGGGAATGATGACAAGGCACCACCTCCTCAAACCACTTAAAAACAGTGAGAAGATAAAGACTTACACCAGGCCGAAGAGAAAGGAAGGCACACTGCCCAGAGGGGAACAATAAGGAGACAGTGTCCCAGGAACACAAAGCAAAGTGATAAGGTGGAGCCCAACATGGAAGTCTGGGAGGAAAAACACTCTTGGTCTAGAATTTTGTATCAGAAAAGGTATCTTTGAAAAACCATGTTTAGATGTTTAATAGAATCATCAAGACATTCAATAGAATCTGCAGAAGAAGGTTCCCAAAAATACTAAGTGGATTTAATAAGATGTCAGGATACAAGATGGATGTGAAATGACTATTGTCTTCTTATATACTAGCAACAAACAAAAACTAGTTAGGAAGCACAAAACTGTAAAACACCCAAAGACAAATCTGTCTGAGATCTGCAACACTGAGCACTATAAAACTGCCTGCAGAAATCAGAGGCCTACCTAAACATTATGAAGCCACTGTCCCAAACTGATGGAGTCAATATGGTATCAATCAAGGTTTCTGCAGGCTCTTTTGTGGAGCTTGATACACTAATTCTATACTTCCTACTAAAGCACCAAGCCCTGAACCAGTCCACATGACCTTGGAAAGGAGAGATTTGTAAAGCAAGGAAGCAGGACAAAATGAGACTGGAGTGAAACAGTTTATATCAGTGGACGGAAGAGTCCAGAACTGATTTATACTTGAACAACTAATTTCAAAAAAGGTTCAAAGCCAATTTAGTGAAGACAATCTTTAGCAAACTAACTAAAAATGGAGCACAGACTTAAATATGAAACCCTAAACTTGTAGAAGATTAATAACGTCTATGCTCTTGAGACAGAAAAAGATTTCATAGATGGGGTGAGTGTCTGTCACAAATTGAAATTCAGCTTCACGAAAACAAAAACCTTCTCCTTCAGAGACATTCTCAAGAGAAAAAAGACAAGCCACAGAGGGGGAGAAATATGAGCAAGTCATAGGATAGAAGCAAAACTTCCAATAACGAAATGGGCGAAGACTTGAACAGATATCACCTAAGATGTACAGACGGCAACTTAGCAGTCAGCAAGGGATGTAAGTGAAAGCCACAGAGAACTACCCCATGCCTGATTACAATGCTTGTTAGCATGGCCAAAGACAGTGGAAACTTCTATGTGGTACTGGAGAGGGCACAAAAAAAAGGTAAGAAGGAGCCAGGTGTGGTGGCACACATCTATGATTGGGAGGCTGAGGCAGGAGGATTGCCACAAGTTCCAATTGAGGCATGCCTGGGCTATATACTATAAGATCTTGTCTCAAGGACAAATAAACAAACAACAACAACAACAAAAAACCAAAAACCTTTTTTAAAGTTTGGGACTGAGTTGGCAATTTCTTGAGAAATATCTGTTATATATGATCTAGCCACTTGAGGTAGCCACCCAAGAAAAAGTCAAAATACATGTCCATAAAAAATACTTGTCTACAAACATACACAGAAGCTTTTATTTGGCACTGTATGGTGCCACTTTAAAAAGTCTAGCAAATCCAAAGTATTTTCAGAAAATGAAAGCATTTAACAGCTGCTTAAGAATCAGGCTACTGGTGATTCTGGGGAGTGACAGATTTGCTCCTCATCTTGTGACAGCTTTCATTAGTATGCACATAAATTAAAGCATATCAGGTTACACTTCAGATACATGTAGCTTATTGCATGTCACTGATAAATTCTCCTAAATGCTCCATTATCTTGTAAGCAAATGACTTTAATTAGTTGATCAAATAGCTCTCCAGATCATACAGCTGAGGAATTGTTCCTCTACACATATATAGAGAATTATGGGGGGCGGGGAGGGTGCTGAAAAAGGCAAAGTGATTCTAGATTCAAACCAGGCATCAAGATTCTTACAGTGTCTGGCCAGGCAGTGGTGGAGCACACCTTTAATCCTAGCACTCGGGAGGCAGAGACAGGCGGATCTCTGAGTTCAAGGCCAGCCTGGGCTACACAGAGAAACCCTGTCTCCAAAAACAAAACAAAACAAAACAAAACAAAACAAAACAAAACAAAACAAAACCAAAAGCAAAAAAGATTCTTACAGTGTCAAAACCAAGTCACATCTCCACACTTCATAAGCAATAGGTATAAAAAATACTTGAACTAGTGGGCAGCACACCATAAAACTCAGAGTACTAAAGAGCGAAGCTCTCGTGGTTAGCACTGAAGCATTTGTATTTCCAGTTGTTTATTCACAGTCCCAGCTGACCTCTGCTCTCCAAGGGCAGTGGATAACTTACCATTTATCAATACACTTCTGACAGAAGCTGTGAGCACAGGGCAGGATGAGGTCAGCCCGGCCGTCCATGCAGATACAACACTCCTCCTCATCAGTCAGCTGCTTCACCCTGAGTGTGAAAACGGAGCTGGAACAATGACAGTCTCTGTCCATACACTTCCTACTCTGTTCCACTGCCTTAAAAAGCACCAGTAAACATCCACAGTATAAGGACAGCATGACTTACGTGCAGAGGGAACATCAGACCAAAAGTAACATCTTTTGGGGATAGCAAATACATTAGGGAAGAAATACACCGGATCCATATGACTTAGCATTTCTGTTTATGAGCTTCCAATCTTCACCTGAGGGTGTCAGCAGCTGAGAACACAGTAGACTCTACAGAGTGACGGGGTGTCCTGACAGGGAAGTGTCAGAGTCAGGAGCAGAAAGCCATTACAAAGAATAGCACTGTAACCAGAGAAAACGGGACAGACTGCCAGCGGAAGCTACTCTATGCCACTTCCTGCTTCCTTCCTGGTAGCAGTGATCAGGAGGAGGAAGGAACCTTGCTCTATCTGACACTTGGAGCTGAAAGGGTACCCCTTCCTGCCGCAGACCCTGAGAGGCACACTGACAGATGAGGATCACACAGGACAGCCGGTGCAGGAAGAACCCAGGAAACAGGCTGGAGACACTTATTCTGGAGAACAAGGCTCAGTGGGAATTTGACTAGTTTTCAACATTTGAAGGACAGAAAGGATCAGACTTGTCTGGTGGAATTCCAGAGGCCATGCAAGGCTGCTGCACTCAAGCAGGGCACTCTGTAAGTTAATAATACTGTGACAGGTAAGGCACCCACACATACCGCCGTTATGTGCCAGGCACTATGTGTATCCCATTGATTAACTCCCTAACTCTCTCTCCAGTCCTCTGGGGCAGACGCCATTGCTCTCAACCTCTTTCAAAAGATTAGGAAACTGAGGAAAGAGAGGAGTTCAGGTTTGAACACAGGTAAGTTGGTTCTAGGGCCTTCGATGTGCTGCCTGCAGAGGGAGGGCCAGACTGAGACTACTCTGAGGACAGAGGACAAAAAGAAAACCTTCCTGGTAATTGAAGCTATCTGCATGAGAAGAGGATTGCTTCTCTGCAGCACTGAGTCTCACAAAGCTGTGGGGGCAAGTGGTAATGCAACTTCTATGTACAAGCTGGTTTCCATTTGGTGAAATATGGCGCAGTCTTGATATTGTAGAGCACAGATAGAGCAGTTGCCAAGGATCAGTGGCATTGGAGCACCTCAGAGCTGGACAATCTCCAGCTCCTCCTCCAAACCACTGAGCTGCAATGGGCTAAAGGTGAGTCTTAGCTCTGTCAATCAATGTCTAGTCACACACTTGTTCTCTAAGCCCACTTCCTCATCTGCCAATTGTATTCCTGTGGAGCAACTCTTAGGATTGAATGAACTGCAAGGACTCAACAAACACTAGCCATCAACAGAACTATGCATCTGAGGTGAAGCCGGACTGCAGAAGGTCCCTAGGCTCCCCTTCTCCTTGCAAAGTCCTTTTCTATGACCTGGGTACCAGGGTACCACCAGCAGCCCACAACACATGAGCCAAGTGGGGCTTCCCTAACCAACTGGCACTGCTCTTCCTATAAGAGTAACCCTTTGACCATCTTCCTGAAGATGGCCCCAACAGGAAGAGAAGTGCCACTTGCTTTTCAGTTGCTCAGTGTGTAAAATCCACTTTCAGCTTTCAAAACACTCAGAATGGAGCAAAAATGCAACTGTGAATAAAGCCATAAAAGAGAAACTCCTGTGGAACACATTCTGCAGGACACAGTCACTGCAGATCATGCCATCTCCCAGTGTCCCCAGTAAGACAGGATATCAACATGCCTGGAAACGCAGAAGTCTTTTTCCAGTGAGGCATTTACAATTAAATATACCACATCAAGCAGCAGCAGTGGGAGCTTGCAACAGCAAAGCATGGAGGAAGGAAAGCACAGTAATCTACGAGGCCAGACAAGCGCCATCACAGCAAGCCCCGATGACGTCATCTCCTGCGGCCAATGCAATGTCAATACGCATGCAACCACTTGTTCTTTCCTGAGTAGACTGCCAAGGCCTGGAGACAACACTGAAAAATTTAACTTCCAATTAGATAATTTCTGAAACAATTTTGCCAGATTCTTGGACCTAATTTTATAAATAGCTTTGAGTGCCTAAAAACCTATTAACAGGGAGGCATTAGTCGTTAATGTCATTAAATGCAAGAGACAGAGAGTGGGTTCCTGGAGAGTGAGCTGACAGACACACTTCCTGCTGTGAGCCACCTTAATCTGGGACAGTGAAAAATGAAGGACAGGATAGCCTCACGCTGACCTGGGCTATAACACAGGTACAGGCAACAGGACTGAGGTGTCCCAGAGCACTAGGGAAATGTCACTGTGATCTCAGCACTCTGCCTAGTCACTGAACTGTGTTACCTGGTACACATACCTGCCCATCCACAGACTAGCCTGGCACGAGGTTACAGAGGATGGGTTCCCATCAGGCTCTTCAGAGGTGGAGCTCTGAGCCAACACTCCAGCAGCTTGACTTGTGATGTCTTTATAAAGCTGAATAAACTGGTATAAATTCATGATCCGTGATGCTTCCACAATACCACTGCTTTTGTTAATCTAGAAACATAACGGGGGGCACAGACACACAATTCAGTGAGCTATCCTAGGAACCAGAAACAGGAAAATGAGTCTGATTAAAGAATGTACACATTCTCTTGAGTTGTGGAGTTCATCAGAGAACTTACTAAATTCTCCCATCTGACAGTCAAAGGACCTTGCAAAGTTATCAGGCATCCTGTCTGGGGTTGCTAGCGTCAGGTGACCTTCCCGAAGTTGAGAAATGAGTTGTAGAGACTGGGATTGAAATGTTTTCACTTGGATGTTTTACTGAATTCTTTTTTGAGACAGGTACTTGTTATGTCACCCAGGCTGGCCCAGAACTGGAGCTCCTCCTGCCTCCAGTTCCTGAGTGCTAGCATTGCAGGCCTGCGCTATCTTTACACGCTAACAGTTTTTAATTGAAGAATCTACTTATGGTATTCTGCTACAACCGGAAAGAGGAGGATGACGGCCTCGGCCTCCTCCTCCTCCTCCTCCTCCTCCTCCTCCTGTGTGTGGATTTGTGGGATGGGGGAGTGCAGGGGGTGCAGAGGCTAGCAGTTAACCTTGGGTAGGACATGGCTACTTGCTCTGTCTGTCTGAAGTTCTCTCACTTGGCCTGGAACTTGCTGATTCTACCAGGCTCACAAACCAGTAGACCTCGGGGATCCATCTACCCGTCTCTGCCTCCTCGCTCCTGAGCTTACACGCATGCTATAAGGCTTGGCTTTTTTCTTTTTTTAACATGGGTTCCGGAGAACAAACTCAGGTCCTCACGTTTGCACAGTGCACTCTACCAACTAAGCTTTCTTCAGTCTGTTCTTAAGTATCTTTATGCTACTTTGGACTTTTAAACTAAAGCCAGAGTGCCACATTAAACTACAAAAAGTTAGTGAATTTTGAAATTCCACAAAATTTCATTTCCATGAAGTGGAACCAGTGGCCTGGAGAAAGTTCCTCTGTAGATTGTATCTCTACCCTCTCCACTTGACAATCTGATGCAAGATACTTGAAACAAGGATAGAGGACACTTTCCTAAGGCTTCAGAAAATCAGAGTGGGACATACATTATGTTTTGAAATAACTGAAGTCAGTGGAATGAGGAGATGAGACTTTTGAAGAGCCTGAGATGACTAGAGACTAGCTTTAGATAGGAGGGCCTTCCTTTCAGCAGATGAGGTGGTAGAGAAGTCTGTATGGAGCTAAGAGCAGTGGTACACTCCTATAACCCAGCATATGGGAGGCTGAGGCAGGAGGACTGCTTCAAGTTTAAGGCTAGCCTGGGATACAGAATGAGTTGCAGGTCAGCCTGGGTTAAATAATGAGAACCTGTCTCAAAAAACAACCAAACAAAAAGTAAAAACAAAGAAACGATATGCAAAGACTATGGGGACAGAAGTAGAGAAATCTTACATGTGCATCAAAACACATGGAGTATAAGGTTAGAAGCTATGTAGAGAGATGAACCGGCTGGGTGTGGTGTACACCAGAATGATTCCAGGGCCCAGGAGGCTGGATGTCACAGCAAGACTGTCTCGGAACGACAGAAAAGGGCAGGGGCACAGTGAGCCTCAGGATTGTGAAATGTGCTCATGGAAATGAGAACAGGAGATGACAGACTGCACACATGTTTAAAATTATCACAGCAGCATTTGAACGAAAATGGTGTTATAACTAATCATTTATTCATTGTTTACTATCTGAGAAAGTAGTGAAAAATATTGAGACTCAAGAATGGGTCAGATTCCATACTGTGAAATGTAGAATCATATCTAATATTCAAAAACCTGATTAAGTTTTGGGAAGCTAATATCTATGTGGAGATTCAAACATACAAGGTTCTTTGCAATAAAAAAAACTACAGAGTAGAGAATAAACAAAACACGACAGGGCATTTACAGAAACATTTAGAATAAGCCTTCAGAGCTGACAAAGGTGGGCCAGTATTGTTTTGGAACTGCACAACACAGAAGAAATCAACAAGGTGAGGCAGTGATAGAACTACAGAACCGCTGAGCTCAACAATGACTTTGACTTTCCAAGCACATAGGAAGCCACTGGAGTGCTTTGAGCCAAGACATATCTACTTCACACTTCAAATGTGATGAGGAAATGGCGGCTGTGCTGAGAATACACTGAGGGACACCAGAACAGAAGCAGGGGCCACTTGAGAGGTGACTGGAATACTCCTGGTGTGACGGCCACCAGGAATAACAAAGTGGAGTGGACACAGTGAGAGCCTCTAGCTTCTGAACGTGGTGGTCTGCAGCGCTAAAGGACAAAGTAAAGGACAATTGCAAGGTTTTAGTTCAAGCCCAAGAGGTGTAAGACACACACTGCATGAAGACCTGTCTGCAGGCACTCGTCACACACACACACACACACACACACACACACACACACACACACACGTACATTCTACCTGTGGGCATATGTGTGAAGTGCAGAGGTCAACCTTGGGCACTGTTTGCTCCTCAGGACACCTTTCACCCCTTCGACACAGGGTCTTGGGTTGGCTTTGAACTTATAAACTGGACTAAGCTGGCTGGCCGGGAAGCCCTAGCGATCCTCCTGTCTCTGCCTCCCCAGTGCTGGGATTACAGTACTATGCATGGCTTTTTTTTTTTTTTTAACTGTGGGTTCTGGGAATTGAACTCAAGTTTTCATGACAGTGTGACAAGGATTTTGCTGACTAAACTTTTTTCCTCAGTCCTCTTATGAAGTTTCCTTTCTTTTTTCTTTTTTTCTTTTAGTTTTTCGAGACAGGGTTTCTCTGTGTAGTTTTGGTGCCTGTCCTGGATCTCGCTGTGTAGACCAGGCTGGCCTCGAACTCACAGAGATCCACCTGGCTCTGCCTCCTGAGTGCTGGGATTAAAGGCATGCGCTACCACCACTGGCTGAAGTTTTCTTAATAGCCACTTCAGTCCATAAACTTTGGGGTTTTATATATTTATTTATTTGATCTGTATCAGTGTTTTGCCTCCATGTATTTATGTGCACCTCATGTGTGCTGGTGCCTGAGGAGATCAGAAGAGGGCATCAGATTCCCAGGAACTGGAGTTACAGATGGTTGTAAGCCACATGTGGGTGCTGGGAATTAAACCCAGGACGTCTGCAAGAACAAGTGCTCTTAACTGCTAAGCCATCTCTCCAATTCCCTTAGCACATAATTTTTAATTAATTTAATAACTTTTCTAATGTCATACCCACAAAACATCCCATCTAAACATAATTTAAAAATGAATTAAATGTTATCTGAGGATAATTAGAATAGTGTATAGACAGACAAGAGAGGTCTTACTATAAATTCAGAAGGTTAAAATACAAATGCTTATAACTGTTTAAGAATCATAAATATGATGCTCTTAGGCAAATGTTGTGAGTACACCTTGTACATTCAGCACTTGGGGAAGTGAGGCAGACTAACTGAGTTTTGAATTTCAGGACAGCATGGGCTATATCCTGAGACTGTTAACTACCCCCCAAATTTTTCCACACTAGACTTAACTCTTTCTAATCCAAATATTGGCTTCCCAAGATCCGTTGCAAAGAAATGCAAATAAAAATTCTTTGAATAGATCTACCATCAAGAAAAAAAAAACCAAAAAAAAAACCCAAACCCAAAAACATACAACCCAAGACTGGGTTTCTCTGTGTAGTCCTGGTTATCCTGGGACTTGCTCTGTAGACTAGTCTGGCCTTGAACTCAGAGATCCACCTGTCTCTGCCTCCTGAGTGCTGGGATTAAAGGCATGCTCCATTACTGCCCAGCTATCTTTAATACTTTTATTTTTCTACTTAGAATCTTATTTTAAGAAAGAATTTTGCTGGGCATGGTGCCACACGCCTTTAATCCCAGCATTTGGGAGGCAGAGGCAAGTGGATCTTTGTGAGTTCCAGGCCAGCTTAATCTAAAAAAGAGTTCCAGGACAGCTAGGGCTGTTACACACAGAAACCTTGTCTCAAAAAATAAACAAACAAAACCAAACAAACAAAAAAAGCAAAGAACGAATTTCAATAGAATACAGTAATTTAAACTTAACAATACAGAAACATAGTTAAAGCTGCTGGGGCAAAAAAGAATCTGACTAATAATAATATCAAACATTAACTCTGTATCAAAAGAAGCAACAGAAAACCAAGGGATCAGAAGCCTGATATACTCATATTCTGATAGTTCTACAGTTTATAGAGGTCTCTTCCTTGTAAACTAAGTATTTTATGAAATAAGGATAGAGAGTTGAGTATGATTTAGGTAACACGTGTACCAAACACAAGGAAAGCCTCAGCCTTGGCCATGCAAAGGAGAGTATTTCTTCAACAGGTTTTTGGTCATCCAGTACAAGTTGAGCTGCTGGATGCAAAGCACATTATTTCAGCCATGACACATAGTTGCAAGAAACAGTTTCTGCCCAAGGAGCCACAGAGAAACTAGGGAGTGAACAGACTATTCTTTTTTTAATTTATTTTTATTTCATTTGCATTGGTGTTTTTCCCCTGCATGTATGTCTGTACGAGGATGTCAGATCTTCTGGAGCTGGAATTACAGGCAGTTGTGAACTGCTATGTGGGTGCCGGGAAATGAACCCAGGTCCTCTGGAAGAGCAGCTAGTGCTCTTAACCACTGAATCATCTCCCCAGCCTGACTACTGTATTCTTAATGCTGAATGTCAGCTGTGAGGTAGAAACCAAGAACCACTGGAATTTAGAAGAGGTGAGAGAATTCCTGTGAAGGGAGACTGTGGATGAGACGGCATCTGAGCTGGATCTTTGGAGACAAGTGTCAACAGCGAGAGTGATGGGAGCAGCTGCTGACTGTCCAAGTACTGTTTCCACTTCAGTCGCTGGCACACCTGTTTGTATTCTGGCGTTCTCCACTCCCTGAACTGTCTTAGGAATCAATACTGGTTAGTCTGAGCTGAACCATTCACACCCCGCCGTGTGTGTGTGTGTGTGTGTGTGTGTGTGTGTGTGTGTGTGTGTGTGCGCGCGCATAGAAGGTATGACTGAATATTGATCTATGGGTTATGGAGATCTCCTGGGCCTATAACCAGCTCTGAAGCCAGTGTATCAGGATTTGCTGATGTATGAGAAAATAAACGGCTTTAGTTTAAACTAGTTTAAAACAAGTGTTCCGTGACTCCCAGCTGATGCTCATGAAAGTGCATGAAGTGGACAAACATTCCAGGTGAGGGAACTTAATAAACAGAGGAACACCTTCAGTTCATTAACACTGGTGGGCATGCAGAGTGCAAAAGGGATTAGTGCCCTAGACAGAAGTGCCCAAAACATGGAGTCACACGGTAGGCCCATGAGTGCCACACACAAGAGCAGGGGAGGTTTTGTAGTCAGTGAGGACTGTGCAGTGTTAAGAAGGGCAGTGAGCTAAGGAAAGCTGTGCCCCAGAAAAGCTAGCTCATAGCAGCATAGACTGGAATGTGGAGGATTCTGGAGGTGTGGAGATCAGCAGTCTATGGCATTCTTGCTCAGAAGGGACAGGGGCCTGAACTATAAATGGTTTCTTTTCCTTAAGGACATGGCATTTGCCTGCATTCTTAGTTCCTAGAATAAGAATGACATTCTGCTTGAATAAACTGGAAATAAAACACAGCAGAGGTAAACCTGACAACTCACTATGGAAATGTGACAGACTGCCAAGGCAGTCTCTGGGGTCTATGACTCACTAGCGTTTATTTGCAGTACATTATACCATTTATTCTAGTGTGTTATATATACACACATATAGATAACATAAAAAAGCTGTTTTTCCTTTTTTAATGAGTGAAATCCAGTGTTTAAAAGAAACCATCTTCTGAGATAACTCTCTTAAGACTGTGCTTTGTCCTTTAAGATTTGCTTAACAATAATAGACTCCATTCATGTCCATAAACAGAGTATTATCTTTTACATAATGTATTTTAGATCGTTAAGTGACTCACCTAGGGAGAGTCTGACTGGTCAGGAATGGACTTCAGGGCATTCACAACTGTGTAAATTATGGCTTATATGGCTTATCTTACCTTTTAGAAGAGGGGTTGAGACTGAAGAAGAGCTAATAAAACTCATTTCTTCTCAAAGGCCTGTGACTAAGAATCGCTATTCTACTTAATTTACTGGGAGCAGGAAGCTTTCTAACGCACTGCAGCAGCTGCCAAGAAAACTCACAACAAGGTAGTTCGCTCCTGACAAAAGTCCACTCATAACTCAGAATCACCACAGCCTCTCCGGTGGATACTGTTTTTAAGTGAATGTAATCCAATGTTCTCAAAGGAAGAGATTTCCTGAGATAACTAATTTTGAGGTATCATCTCAGAGCTAACTATGGTGTCCTCGGAGGGCTCCACAGCTAGCTAAGCCTCAAAGGACAGCTGGAGGGCGAGGCTAAGCTTGCTACCACTCCTCTAATTACAATCATCGCTGTGACTTGGCAATCGGACAGCAGTGACATTCAAACAGCTTGAAGGCAACAACAGCAGCATCCGTCGATGCTTTAGGGGCTGAGACGGTGGCTCAGTGAAGCCACCACACAGGCATGAAGACCTAGGGTCAGACACTCAGTACCCGCATAAAATCCGGGTACAAAGGTGTGTGTGTATGTCAGCCCAGCACTAGGGGAGCAGAGAGGAGCAGATGCTGGGCACGAGGTGGGGTTCCTGGCCTGCCAGTCTAACAGCTTCGGTTTCAGTGTCTCAAAGAATAAGGAGAAGAGTGACAGGGAGGCAGATGCCTGATGTTGATGTCTGGCCTCAGCCATGACGGACACATGCATACACAGACTAACACACACACCACACACATACACACACCCTATGTTTTATAAGACTACAAAACCAGTAACATTTATTTATAGTCTATTACATTATTAAATGTGCCTCTAACTACCAAAACAGTATAAGCTCGGAAATAAGAGACTTCACCAACCTTACCTTGGTACAGACCACCCGTACGACCACCTTCCAAAATGCAGAGGAGTCAGACCCAGGTTGTACCTCAAAGAGAAGATGTTTTTCCTGGCCAGCAGCTACCTTAGCAGTTCTGAAAGGAGGCAAGCACATTTGTTATTTTTCTTTTCTTTTTTTTTGGAGCTGAGGATTGAACCCAGGGCCTTGTGCTTGCTAGGCAAGTGCTCTACCACTGAGCTAAATCCCCAACCCCACATTTGTTATTTTTATGAAAAGTAAAACCAGACTCAAGAAACACTTTCCAAACGGAAGGGAAAAGCAGAAGTGATTGTGATAGATTCCTACAGCACAGGGGCAGAGAACGTTTTGAACACGCACTTAGTTTCCAATGTTTTTTAAAGTCAAAAGCTCTGTGGAATACTCATCTCCATATCTATATTTCAATTGTCTTTGAGTGTCTAAAAGGATGTTTAGAAAAAATTCATCCAAGGCTGAGCATGGTGACACTAGCCCGTGATCTCAGCACCTGAGAGATGGAAAGAAGGAGGATCAGAAGTTCTAGAACTTGAGGCTTCCTGGGCTGCATAAGGTCCTGCCTAAAAGAAAACATGCAGTAACAATAAACCCTGACAAACATAGCCCAAGAAACTTTGGTACTTTAAGTAAAAGTTTGCTGACCAAATACATGTAATTCTGAGGAATACCTTGCTCTTGGTTGCATCCTGTTTACATTACCACATTAACATACTTTTTTTTGAAAGCTTTTAATTTATACTAATTTTGGGTTCGGCCAAGAAAAACAAACAGTTTGTGATATTAAACAGACTTCTATTGTCCTTTCCTCACCAGCATAAAGACAACACAACATACTCAGTATCTTGCTATCAACACCAACTAAAATCCATCTGAAGCCCTAAGACTGCAGCTCCCTTTATCACTGCTGAGTCTGCTCTGAGCACCAGCAGGAGAGTTGCATACAATTAAGTGCCTTCCAGCCAAGTAAAGCAACCGGCCTCAGTAAGCCAGCCAAAAGGAATTAACTCAGACATGCCAGCTTCCAGTTGTTTCCCGGATACCCAGCCACACCTCTGTGCTGACTTCATGGCTGGCAGACAGGAGAGAGCACTGCACTTATAAAATGCCCAGCTCTAGCCAATGGGAATGAATTTCCAGCTACATGCTGGTATTGCTTAGTGTACAGCCAGCAGCAAGAGCTTAGGTTTCTCAACACTGTTAAAACCAAACCAAACCAAACCAAGAAACCTACCAAAAATAAACAAAACAAAACCCCTCACATTCACTCAAGTATCCTGTCTCAAATAAGTAAAAGGACTGTATTTTTACTGTTGCACAATAATTTAGCTTGCAGGTGATGTCATGGGACAGTTTTTTTTTTTCTTCTAAAAACTTTAGGTCAATAAGCAAAATTTCATCAAATAGCCTGAGTTTACATATTACAGATTAAAGGTGGCCCATGTTATGAATTACTCCTCCTAGGAGCTGGAACAATGCACTGGAGAGATGGCCTAGTGTTTGGTAAGGGCACTTGCTCTCAAGCCTGACCACCCATGTTCCATCTCTGGGACCCACGTGTTAGGAGAGAACGGATTCCTGCAGGTTGTCCTCTGCCCTCTACATGTGCACTGCCCCATAAGTAAATAAATGCAACATTTTTACAAGCTGGAATAAGAATTAGGTGCTACTAAATTCTCAATCCTATTTTACTCCTTACAAATATGATCTCAGAAACAAATTATTTTTCTTTTTTTTAATTAATAAAACCCAGTGTTCTTAAAAGAAAGTAACTCCTAATAAAACCTTAGGACTGTCCTATAACCTTCATAACTGGCAGAAAATAATAATGCTATATTCATAAGGAAAGTACGATCTTCTTACAGGTTTCATATTGTATGTCCCTTATCCAACATGGCTGTCATAAAAGCCTCTGGCACAGGCACATACATATCAGCACAAGCTGTTAATAGTGACTACACTTCTACAAATTCATAGAGTGGTCCTGGGCTATGGGGTAGTTGAATGAGAAGTCGTCATGTAGGATAATAAAGGAACTTCTGATTCACAGACAGCTGGCAGTGTCTGTCGTCAACATCTGAGTAATCAGTTAAAATGCTCAAACCCTTGGCGTAGTACTTTGTGCGTATCATGTGTTCCATGAACACTGGTAATACTGAACAGACTAGAGAGAACCCTTAAGATATCATTTAAGGGGGCTGGAAAGGTGGGTCAGTGGTTAAGAGCACCAATTACTCTTTCAGGGGACCTGGGTTCAATTTCCAGCACCTAAATGGCAGCCCACAATGGTCTGTAACTCCAGTCTCGGTGGATCTGGTGCCCTCTTCTGGCTTCTACAGGCACCAGACATGCATGTGAGACATGCATGTGGTACATAAACATACATGCAGGCAAAAACTTATACACATAAAATGAAATAAAAATAGTTTTAATATATCATTTAAAGTATCTTAGGCAAGTTTTAATTAAGCTCCCAAAGAGACAGAAGACTGATACAGAATAAAGAAAAGTAGAAGAAGCTGCTACCAGAGGAAGTTTATGAGAAAAGAAAAAAGTGTCACCCATCCATCTGCCACGGGGGAACAAGCAGCAGTACTGAGAAGCACAGGGGTCTGAGGCCATTCAAGGGCAAAGAGCCCTTTGTACTGTAAAAAGCGTCTACAGAGATCAGCACACAAACTGAGGTGAAATCTATAAAGAAAGACTAAGTTCAAGGTGGAGAAATTTACACTATCATAGAAACTCACTCAGGAGAGTTAAGCAGACTGCACTTCAGAGAACAAACAGGCAGCCACACACACTGGTACACTGCTGGTGCTTCTTTCTGACTGTCTGACCCTTTTCCTCTAGTGGCCAATGGGAAGTTCTCTTCTGTCTATGCGCCCCTCTAAGTGCTTCCACACCAGAGTCAGAGCCTCTCAGCACGACACCCTGAGCTGCAGTCATTCTAGAACTGCTTTGCCATACCTGGTGTCTGTGTGCTGATTTCCATTTTAGTTCCTCCCACCCCTGTTCCCTTTCTATCTTTCAAGACAGCTACATTAAAGTCCACTTAGAACAGACAGTCAAGGTAGTACTTTCTAACTCACGCTGAAAATTCCCTCTGTGTATCACCAGCACACATGGTTACCTTCTGCACAGTTGTAACAAATGGGGTCAGGAAGGGAACAGAAGAAGATGAGCAAGCCTTACACATCATTGAGTTCAGCTACTCTCCCAAGAAACTCTTCATAAGTTAAGGAGCCACTTTCTCGAACCAAGGTGACGTGTTTTGCTACTTTTTCTGGTAACTTGTTAATAACCAACTGCGTCTGATCCGAAATTTGCTGTCCCATGGTGAAATGGTGTCTTTCAGAATTCAGAAAGAGTTTTGCTTCACATAGTTTCTGTTAAATACAATGCAAAAGTTATTTGTACGTAATTACAAAAAAATACCAATATACTCATTGTCCTAGTTAGGGTTACTATTGCTATGATGAAACACCATGACCAAAGCAACTTGGGGAGGAAAGGGTTTATTTGGCTTACACCTCCACATCACTGTTCATCATCGAAGGAAGTCAGGACAGGAACCCAAGACAGGAACCTGGAGGCAGGAGCTGATGCGGAGGCCATGGAAGGGTGCTGCTTACTGGCTTGCTCCGCCTGCTTTCTTATAGAACCCAGGACCACCAGCTCAGGGATGGCACCACCCACAATAGACTGAGCCCTCCCCCACTGATCACCAATTAAGAAGATGACCTACAGGCTTGCCTACAGCCCCATCTTATGGAAGTAATTTCTCAATTGAAGTTCCCCCTTCTCAGATGACTTTAGCTTGTGTCAAGTTGATATAAAACTATCCAGCACACCCATCCTTCAAAAAGCAAAGAAAAACAAGAACCTTAAGGGGGATTCAGTCAACTCAAATGAATCTGAGATACAATTTACTTAACCATGGTTTTTAAAGTAAAGATTTATGTTAATTTTTTTCAGAATCATACAGCCAAATGATTCACGTATGATATTGGAAGAGTGATGGGTCTCTTAACTATCAAAAACAAAAGCCATTCACACACATATACACACACAGAGGCAGTCAAGTGACTGTATTTCCCTAAGAACATTTCCACACTGTTTACTGCATGTCAGATTCCAAACTAAATGCTTTCCATATATGACATCATTCGTTATTCACAGTATCCTACAGTGTAGATATATTTTTTATATCCCCATTCTATGGATAAGGAAATGGTTAAGTCAACAGTACAGGATAGATGTGATCTTTGAACTCCCACCTCAGGAAATTCTATTTCATTTACCATTAAAAAAATCTATCTTTTGCTTTTACTCAAATTAGCACCCTTACCACATAAAGCAAGTGAAGTAGTAACAATTACATAGAAAGGAATTTCAGCAGAAAGCTTGCTTTATCGTTTAATCAAAAAATGACATTATAGCTTTAAATACAAAACATGTGACTTCAGGGCTGGCAGCCTTGCTTCTGCGCAACTGCACTTGCTGCCAAGCCTGACAACCTGAGTTCCATCCCCAGGAGTCACATGATGGAGAGAAACAACTCTTGAAAGTTGCCCTCTGACCTCTATACATGCACTGTAGCATGTGAACCCCTGGATACATATCCGTATTGTTAGAATTCTGCCCTCACTCCAGCTACATGACTGCACATGCACAGTTCAGGAGTTAAGCAAAGGGTCTTGCATCTCACATCATCGGTGTGCACTGGCGACTACGTGTGCGAGGCGTAGTCACACAATCAGTGCATGCGTGGTGCAGCTCTGTAAGCCCGCTTCAGAGGAGCCGTTAAAGAGCCAGACGCAGACCCACCCTCTCTCTCTGCTCTGTTCTCCCCCCGACACACCATCTTTCTCTCTGCCCTTCGCACATGCTCTTTTCCAGGCCTGGTCTTTTTCCACCCCTCTTCCTCCTAATAAAGCTCTAAAACCAATACTGGGTTGTGTCGTGACCGTGATCTTTCCATTTGGTAACCAGTGCTGCCACCAACTCTGTTTATCATTCATAGCATTGGTTCTATGACTGTCTTGGACGGGCTCTTCCGTCACTCTGCATCCAGAGCTGAGCGTCGGAGACCTATACTGAGGTTCACTGGACCTACGACTGCCCACTCCACTTTTTTCATTTGTCCAGCCACTGGACCCGCACACCACACCCGCCAACCAGATTGGTGAGTTTTTCCCCTTTCCGACCCTCGCTATTTCCCTTGACTGTAGCCTGAGATATATTTTTAGCGCCGGACCCTCTGGTCCTCATGCTGCATATGCTCCCAACCCTTACTCCTCTCTTGATGAAGCGGGGAGTAACCTATGCTGATTCATAGATCCTTCTCCAACCTCAGGGACATCTGGGACTGGAGTCTGATCCCGTTTCTTTACTTTAATTTTTTATTTTTCTCCTTTGGCGCTGCAGCCATGGAACATAGGGGCTTCCTTCTCTTGGTTCCATTCCTCCTCTGACAAATGCCTTAAATATCCCCAGATATCAGTAAATTTGGCTGCTTCAAGCCCCGATATTTCACGGGAATTATCTAACTTCTGCCAGTGAATGGGCAAATGAAAATAGTTACTTTATCCCCACGCTTTTACTCAAGCTCTAAAGCCCCTCTCCCTTTCTGTCTCTCTCTCTCCTGACCACCTGCATTCCTGAACCTAAGGAGTCTCTGACTCCAAAGAACCTTATCTTATCTGTTTTCCATTCTGTGCTCTGCTCTCTGCTCTCTGGTATTGGGCTCTCACCTTAACTCTTCCCACTTGTTCTCAAGCTGCCCTGAGAAGCACAGACGGGTCTGAAAGCAGGCTAGGATGCATGCAAATAAGTTGATGATCAGGACCCACATGGGGATCACAGTAATCAGGATGGCTCTTTAGCCAGAGATCAGTTTACACCCTGCCTCCTGGCAGGTCTTCCTAAAGCTGTCCTCAAGCCAGTAGACATAAAAATTCAAGACACGGAATAAAATCTGTCTCTTGTCTCCCAGAGCTCCCTGACATTAGGACTAAAACTTAAGCATTAGGAGAGCAAGGCTCCTGATCCCACAGGTAGAAGTTTCAGCTGTGGCATTTAAGGTGTACCAGGGAAGAGATGAAAAAGCCCAAAAAAGGAACTGCCAGTTGCTGGCACATGCTGTCCAACTGGCTCCCCAAAAGCCACTGGATCCGTTTCAAGTGTAGGAAAGACGGCCACTGGGCCCTGGGCTTGCACCACTGCCCCACGGGGGGACCGATAGGGCCTTGCCCAAAATGCTGCCAAAAGGGCCACTGGTCAGCTGACTGTCCTAATGCACCTAGCGGCATAGGAACACCAGATAAGGACCACCCTCTGGCTGACTTTCTAGGCTTGGCTTTTAGCGATGACTGACACCCCGGCCACTCCCATCTCATACAGGGAACCCAGCGTAGCAATAATAATATCTGGGTGACCCATCTCCTTCCTTCTGGACACCAAAGCTACCTATTCTGTCCTGAGAGAGTATTGGGGCCCTACTTCTCCTTCTCGTTTCCTTATTGTTGGGGTAGGGAGGACAGCCTTACCCACCTCACCAGACTTAATTGTACTTTCAGGGTTCCTTAATGGGAACAGATTTTCCAGCTAAGACAGGAGCTTTCATATCATTGCTCCCTCCATGTGCCTCACTCCAGACCTGTCAGAAGTGCTTCTCCTCCTCATGCATACAGACAGGGCCCTTATCTCTGCCTTGTCCCTAATTCCAAAAGAATGAGTTCTCACCCCATAAGCTTTTCTCTTCCCGGTTCTCTCTTCTAATTAACTGCTCCACTAATTGTTACAGGGCCATCACAGAGCTGGAGTCTAGGGATCATCAAGTAAGAAACTGTAACAGTTAAAAGGTATTTACACTCCCAGACCCAAAAGTGTCTGGGCTCTACAAAAACAGACTTTAATATAACCATCTATTACTGTTAAATGCTCTCAACAATCGATCACCTGTGTCTCCTGAATGCTAAATAAAGAAAACAGGTGCCTTAAATAATCTACCTCTAATAAAGCTTATCTCAGGTAAAAATTAAGCAGAGTACTAAACACTACAATGTTCACTAATTTTCTCATGGCTGCTTCTTAATATGTTCAAAATTTTTGTAAGCTCCAGAAACCAGCTTGAATCCATCTGGACAGGTCAGATCTGCTTCAGATAAGTGCAACCCAAATTCCTGGTCCCGGGACTCCCCTTCCCTTACCCTGGGACCTTCCTGGAGGTAATTTTCTTTTTCTCGAAGATTTTCTCTATCTCACCAGCATCCTGTCAGACACAAAAGCAGCCAGAGTACCAAGCCAAGAGGGATGAACGGCTCCGAGGCAACAGGACAGCCCACCATCCCAAGACAGCCCACCATCCCAGGACGCCTGTCTACCTCAGAAGCCCCCGTTCCCTACCTGCCCAGGAGCTGACTGACACCCACCAAGTAAGCTGGAAGCAGTTTTTCTGGGAGAAACGACGCCTCTACTCCTATTCACTTGACTTTTTATAATAAGTAAAAAGTCAGGAATGTTAGAATTCTGCCCTCACTCCAGCTACATGACTGCACATGTGCAGTTCAGGAGCTAAGCAAAGGGTCTTGCATCTTACATCATCAGCGTGTACTGGCGACTACATGCGCACAGCGTGGTCACACAATCAGCGCATGTGTGGTGTAGCTCCGTAAGCCCGCTTCACCGGGAGCCCTCTCTCTCTGCTCTGTTCCCCCCGCCCCCCCCCCCACCATCTTTCTCTCTGCCCTTCGCACATGCTCTTTTCCAGGCCTGGTCCTTCCCCACCCCTCTTCCTCCTAATAAAGCTCTAAAACTAATACTGGGTTCTGTTGTGACTGTGACCTTTCCACGTGGTAACCAGAACCACCACCAGTACCATTTATCATTCATTTCACATATACACAAGACAAATAATAAATGTTTTAAAATGTGACTTCAAATTAAAGTATATAAGCATAAATATGCATCACTTTCTGTATTAAAATTTAATATACTATATAGTTTTTAAGTCACTTTAAATATAGTGTAAGTACAATTATACTAAAAAAATAAATTCCCCCATTATTAATTTGGGTCTGAACCTATGTGGTAGTAATAAGTACCATACTAGAGGAATAATGAAAAAGAAGGAAAAGAGACTACTAAAACATAATCTCTGAAGGCAAAAGATTACATTTTAAATATGTCCAAGTGTAACAGACTCATACAACTATATTCAAAAAGGAACCAAAAACCCAGCTTAGAGAACGTGACATCCCAGAACACAATAGTGTTGAATTCCATTTCATCCTAAGCAATGACAGTTTCAAAACAATAATTCCCAAATGCCCAAAACCTAAGAAAAATGTAGAAAAACAATTTATAACATGAAATATAGGGTATGGCATTAGAGTGAGTCCCTATCAAGAAAAGTAGTAACTTCACCCTGACACTGCATATAGATATTTAAACACATGCTATCTTTACTTTCCATGTTCTGATTCAATGTGTGGAAACATCATAAGCAAATGGCTACAGACCAATGGAAACCACCGTCATACATGCTCTTTCTAAAAATTATGTTTAGCTGGGCTGTGATGGCACAAACTTTAATCCTGGTACTCAGGAGGCAGAGACAGGCAGATCTCTGAGTTCAAGGCTAGCCTGGTCAATAAAGTGAGTTCCAGGACAGCCAGAGCTACACAGAGAAACTCTGTCTTGAAAAACTAAAAAAATAAAAGTTATATTTAACAATATTTGTGGTGTTTATGGCCTGGAGACAGGATGGTGAGCAAGCAAAAAGACAGGGTTCTTGGCACCACAGGGATGGATGGCCAATAGTCATACAAATAAGTATATAATTACAAAATGACAAGCACTAAACCAAACAAGTACAGAGTACCTTGAAAGCCTTGAGAGACACTAGTCTTGAGTTGAAAAAGAAATCCTGGGCAAACACTTGAGTTCAGAAAGATAGTCTGGGTTTTCAAGAGAGTCAGGGCATGATGGGAGGACATTTTAGGCACAGGTTTCCAAAAGCATCTGAGACAGGTAGATCATGGTGCCTTTAAGGGAAATAAAAACACTGGGGTGACCAGAGAAGGGAGATGTTGACACCAAAACAAAATCAAGATGGGTGTTTAAGATTTTTTTTTTCAGATATCTGGAAGGAGCCTCCCACTCTATTGTGTTATACAAAGGGCTGACCACACAGGAGGTTTTTATGCGGCTCATGGCGGCCACACCTTTAAAAGAGTACCAATACATTAGAACACATTCAAGAGTCACGGGTTAGAAACAGAAACAAAGTGACTGACCGTGGTCGGTACAGCTAGGTAATGACCTGTGCAGTACAAAAGCCTGTTCAAATATCTGAGGAGCTTCCTCTTCACATGGAAGAGGAAGTGAGATGTTTTTCATGCTTACCAAGAGCAGACTGGCCAGTAAGTACAGAGGGAAGGGCCAGACTTATGTAAGCGTGCCCTACCAACATGGCCCTGGAAAGGGCTGTTGTAACACACGTGAACTGTTCAATGACATAATAGGAAAATGTTTAAAGATTGCAAGTTCATCTAATGAGTGACGCAGAGAATTTCCAGGTGCAAAATGGAGGTGCTAACCTATAACCCAGTAGTTCTCAATCTGTGGGGTGTGACCCCAAAGACCACTGGTAAACACAGATATTTACATTATAATTCATAAAAGTAGTAAAATTACAGTTATGAAGTAGCAATGAAAATAATTTTATGGTTGGAGGTCACCACAACAGGAGGAACTGTATTAAAGGGTGGTAGCGTTAGGAAGGTTGAGAACCACTGCTCTAACCTAATACTTTGCTCTCAAAATGAAGTGTAACTTTCCTCATGCTTTCCTGTACCAGCTTAGTAAACAGTGATTCTATCCAGCCAGTCTGACACTTCCGATTCCATCTACACTACCTAACAGAGAAAAACAAACTTCTGAAATGGTCTAATCAAGACTTAATGGATTGCATGACAACTTAATCAACATTTGTAGGGAAGGCCACAGTCCTCCCTCTACCTTCTCAGGGTCTCCAACTGCCCCAAGGTCAACTAAAACAAACAGGAGAAAACTACACATTTTGGTTGCTTTTTACATGTACGGGGAAGTCCTCACAAGAAAACTAAGACCCTAAATCGGATCCAAAGCATAGATACTCACTAGACAAAGAGAAGTGAATTGTGAAAAGCTGACAAGACAAAGGAGTTGGGGCTGGGGCACTTTCCCCCAGTAAAAGGCAGGTATTTGTAAATCATTGCTTCAGCCCCCTCTTTAAGGAAGAAAAAGGTAGGTTCGAGGACACTTCTTTTATCTGCTACTACAGAAAATATCTGTACCTGAAAAGACTTCTTATGCCAAAGTGTCATATTTTGATACCCTACATTGCTCATCAAAACCCCATCTGAAAAGAAGCCTTTACTGTTTCTTGAATTAGAAAATATTGCATTGTCTCACTAGTACCCTAACTCTGAACAGCAAATAACCACTGTCTCACTGGTACCCTAACTCTGAGTGGCAAATACCCACTGTCTCACTGGTACCCTAACTCTGAGTGGCAGATACCCATTGTCTCACTGGTACCCTAACTCTGAGTGGCAAATACCTACTGTCTCACTGGTACCCTAACTCTGAGTGGCAGATACCCACTGTCTCACTGGTACCCTAACTCTGAGTGGCAAATACCCATTGTCTCACTGGTACCCTAACTCTGAATGGCAAGATTCATAGTGTGAGGCAGCATATTGTTTTCCTGTAATTGCACTTAGTATCCAGGAAACTGAATCAGTGAAACCCCACACCTACCTGAGGGCCCGGAACCAGGGTGTTCACACTGGTTAGGAGGGAAGGTGTTGCATTTAACCAATTCCATCACTAGTGTAAAAATATGACGGGCGATAGGAGCATCCACAAAGGCAATCTGCTGAGGTCACACTTCAGTCACCAGCCACAGCTTTTTCAGTATCCCTCTCTGATGAATTAATATTGCCATCACAGCATGTATCATTCAATTAAATCACTTACACAGCTCTCCCACGGGTTCTTCAGGATATCTACCTGTGTTCTTGCTTCTGGACAATAGATGAATGTATACTACTTCCCTAGTCAATACAGTGCATTTGCTATCATTCACCTAGTATCCTTTTATTAGCTCAGCCATGCATCCGTACTAACATGGAGTACAAGTTAAAAATACATTTATGGAAAACGTAAGATTGTAAAAATTTATCCCTGATATTTATATGTATTGAGAAACCGTCACAACAAAATATCTCCCTTGAAATCACAGAACAGTAGTACTGCTTGCAGACATAATTTGCTGGCAAACTACGGGCAATAAAATTTGGTAAAAGACAAGTCTGTGGTCAAGACTCCTCAAAGAGCTAGTGGCTCTCAAACCACTGAGCCACCTCTCACGTGGCCCCTTCTAGCAAGGAGGAGATGCACTTCCTGAAAGCAACTGGAAGTTTTTGTAAATAAGAACTGTTATTCTGAAACGCACAGGAACATCAAGGATTCCAAAAATGCCATTCTTCAGTGGGTGGCACATACAGCTGATCACTTCTTCTTCTAACAAATGAGTTGTTGTAGTTCAAGTATTCCTTATCAGAATATAACAACTGCATCACTAATAAGTCTCACACACAGAACTCTGAACATTTAAACCATAAGCCATTCAGAAATGGATTAGAGGGAAACTGAGACAAAGGGCAAGATGACGAGGTGGAGGCTGGAGAGCTCAGCAGGGAAGTACTTACTGGAGGCACCAGCGCCTGAGTTCTACCTGTGAGCCCATGTGAAAAGACAGTGCGTTGGCACACTTGGGATCTTAGTGCTGGAAAGGCGGAGACAGGAGGATCCCTGGGACTTGCTAGTCAGCATGTGTAGTCTAACCAGACCCAAGGTTGACTTCTGGTGTGTACTTGCACTCCCCCTACACACACACACACACACACACACACACACACACACACACACACGACTAGTTGACAAGGACTGTGGTATTAAAGGCATCTTTGAAAGCTGTTAAATTTTGTAACATCTTCAATCTTAGTAATAAATACTAAGTTCTACAACTGGGTCTTGAAGGACACTATTTACCTTATTATTCACAAACTCTAAATTTACAAGAAGTACCAGCTGTTGAAATTAACACAGATATAATAGTCCAAAGATTAGACTCCTTGGTCACTATAGAATCTAGAATGCCTATTCTGGGGTCAAAGGTCTTAAGGAGGAGAAAATGAAACTAAAAATTTCTTTTAAAAAAGACTGAAAACCTACAAACAAATAGAGTACTGGTCATTGCTAAGATCCTAACAGTACCAGGGTGTTTAGTAAGTACACTTATTTTAAAAAAATACATAGATTTGTATGAATTATCTTCGTACCTTCTCTGCCTGTTTAAGAAGAGAAATCAACTT
>CABHPR010135058.1:4446-34879 GCA_902168415.1 Peromyscus melanophrys
AGAGAGAGAGAGAGAGAGAGAGAGAGAGAGAGAGAGAGAGAGAGAGAGAGAGAAAGAGAAGAAAATTTTCTTCCACTTATTCCATTTGCACAAACATATCACATATCCACAGACAAGTTCCAGGAAACAATGGGATACATGCTTAGTCTTGTGCCTATGAATAACACTGGAAGTTCTGAGATCTGGGATTGCTTCTACAACTAAATGGAAGAAGTACAGAATGAAACCTGGGAGGGAGTCAGTCATTGCACAATGCAAGTGAAGATAGTACATTCCACTGCCCTAGTATTTAGATTTTGTTTAAAGGTTAAGAACTAAAGAAAGATGACTTGTTGATCACTTATAGTGATGAGTGGATTAAGTAATGACAAATCTTTGTGGATGTTGTTTTACATTATGGAAATGATAGATGAGGTGAACAATTTTGATACAATGTATTTGATTTCATTAAACACACAGCTTGTAAGGATCTGCTTCTGGCATTTGGGACTTCTAATATATAATAATGTAATTTCTTAGACATTGTAAACCATGAACTATTATTAAAGACAGGCATTGCAACAATTTTATAAATAAAATCCAATATCTAACCAGCAAAAAATTTAAATCTATGACATTATGGAAGACAAAGTTTAACAAGATAGCTACAGTATTAAATAACTACCTAAAATTACACAATAAAATAACATTTAAAGTTAAATAATTAAGATACTGCATTTACATGAAAACATAGAACTCCTTCCTGAAAATAGAATCTTGAGACATTCTGTAACAAAAATAAATTTACAAAGTTTAAAATCATTTGTTAATGTAGTCAGTCACTATGAAGTATCATTGTCAGGGATAAAATTCACTAAAAATTGTGGCAGTAGAACCCTTAAAACCATCCAGAAGATGGAATGCAAGAACCCAAAAAAATTTTCTGTTTGACATATAGTATACCTTATAACTGCTTGCCACTTGTATTGACAGTAATACAGAAATACCTCAGATTAAGGAATGAGTGAGGGAAATTGAAATATGCAATGTTGAAAGTGGCTTGACATCTCAAATCCAAGGGTGCTTCTGGTACTGAAATCCTGTTCTGCCATTTCCTATGTGACTCTAGTTCTCAGGATTGTTGGTTTTGTTTATGGTAAGCAGATACTGGATAACATGGAGAAAAAAAAAATTCTGACTACTTTAACAATTACAGTTGTTTAGCCAGGTTAAGTTGCCTCCTGACAAGATTTCACAGAGTGAAAAGACCTCTAAAATTTTCCTGACTTTACTAAGAATTGGAAGTATCAGTAATGTTTGCTTATAACTATCATAAAGTACTTTGATGCCACTTTGTCTACAATCCAGCTGATACTGTTCATTATGAAAATAAATGTAACATGGCCAGCCAAGCCTGCCAGAGAAGTAAGCAGGCCAGGGGAAAAGACAGGTCATTTTCAGATCTCCACTCTCCCTCCTCTTGTGGAAATATAACCCCCAAACTTATCCCCAGCTCTGTAGTGGACTAACTGCTGTGGCCTCTCCTTCCTCTTCAGCCCCATTCCAGGGAACTGAGCAGATCCTGGTATGACACCCTGCTTTCCCCACTGTTGTGGACACTCTCAGCCTACATTCCTCCCTTGTAATCAACTTCCGTTCCTAAGTGTTAGTTCCTGATACCTACAAATACATTATACTCAGAACACCCAGTGGCCAATCTATCAAGATCCCAGAATCATTCAATAAGGTAACATAAAACTACCCTATTCTCTGGAAAACAAGGAAAGAGAACAGAAGCCATGGAACAAAATACTCCCCCCTACACAAAGACAAGATCAGATATCAGCACCTAAAATTACAGTCATCCTAAAACCAGATGCATAGATACCAATGAAAAACACAGTCAACAAGAGTCAAGAAAATGTGTTCCACTCTGTTTCCACTAGAGTTCAGCAACCCTGCTACAGTAGGTCCTTCATATTGTAATATAACTGAAACACAAGACAAAGAGGTCAAAATAGATTTTATGAATGTGTATACGTCTCTTAGAGGTAAAGTATACGTCTCTTAGTGGAATCTATGAACACATAAACAAAGAGTAGAAGGAAACAAATACCCTATGGGAATAGGAAGAAGCAGAGTTCTAGAGAGGTCCCCAGAAATCAACAAAGATATCTTCACTGTAGACTACTGGCAATGGTTGAGAGAGTACCTGAGCTGACCTGCTCTGATGATCGGATGGCCGAACACCCTAACTGTCATGATAGAACTCTCATTCAGTGTCTGATGAAGCGGATGCAGAGATCTACAGCCGAGCCCCAGGTGGAGCTTGGAGAGTCCAATCAGCAAGAGAGAGGAGGGATTATATGAGTGAGAGATATTGAGACCATGATTGGAAACAAATAAAACAGTTCAAGGCCCAAAAGTTAAAAGGGGTCAATCAATCAATCAATATGGAACTGAAAAATTTAGGAACTCAAACAATAACCTCAGAGCCAAGCTTCAACAACAGAATGGAGACAACCTCAGGCATTGAAGACAAAATAGAAGAAATCGATCTTCTGTTAAAATGGAAATTTAAGCCTTAAAAAGTCCAGGCACAAAACATTCAAGAAATCTAGGACACAATGAAAATACTGTATCTAGGGGTAATAAGGATAGAGGAAAGAGAAACCCAGGCATAGAACATATTTTCAAATAAGTCATAGAAGAAAATTTCCCTAACCTAAAGAAGAAGAAGATGCCTATAAATCTTTAAGAAGCATAAGGAATAGCAAATACATTGGCCCAGAAAATGAAGACCCATTGGCCTCTAATAATCCAAACACTAAATATACAGAATAAAGTAAGAATATTAAAAGCTTCAGGGACAAAGACCAAGTAACATATGAAGGTAGACCTATTAGCCTAAAAAATCCGAAGGGCCTGGACAGATATGTTACAGACTCTAAGAGACCAAAGATGCCAGCCCAGTCTACTATACCCAGCTAAACTTTCAATCAACATATATGGAAAGAAAGAAAACATTTCCTGATTAAACTAAATTTAAGTAGTATTTCTCTATAAATTCAGCTGTATAAAAGATGCAAAAAAAAAAAAAAAAAACTTCAACCTGAAGAAGCTTACCACACTCAATAAAACATGAGGAATAAATAATTCAAAACTAGTGGTGAGGGGAAGTATACCATAAAAACAAAATAACAGGAATCAACAAACATTGCTAAATAATAACACTTAATATCAATTCCTAAATAAAATGACACAGACTAACAGAATGGATGTAAAACTAGGATCTGTCTTTGTGCTGCATACAAGAAATGCACCTTAACAACAAGGATAGAAAACACTTCAGGGTAAAAAAAAAAGGTGGAAAAAGATATTCAAAGAAAATGGACCTGAGGAGCATGCTGGTACAGCCATTTTAATATCTAACAAGATAGATTTCAAATCAAAACTAATTAGAAGAAATAGGGAAGGACACAACACACTTGTCAAATGAAAATCTACCAAGAAGACACTAAAATTCTTAACATCTATGCACCAAACAAACACAAGTGTATCTGGGCTTTCTTTGGACTGCTAGTTCCTGAATAATGACACAGAGACTTTTTTTTTAATTATGAAAGCTTGGCCTTAGCTTAGGCTTGTTCCTCAACTAGCTCTTAAAACTTAAATTCACTCATTTATATTAATTTAGAGTCTGCCACATGGCTTGTTACCTCTCCTCCATACCATATGTCCAACTTCCTCTTTGTCTGGCTGGCAAATCTCTGTACCTCTGATCCATTTCCAGAGTTCCTTTCTCTCCCCCGAAGTCCCACTTATCTTCTCCTACCTAACTATTGGCCATTTAGTTCTTTAGTAAACCAATTCAAATGTGCCTTAGGCAGGTGAGGAAGGACAGAGCCAGAGCTTCACACAGTGCACAAAAAGATTATCCCAACACACAAGGGTGCCAAAGTTCATAAGAGAAACACTACTATACCTTAAGTCATATATTGACCCTCACAAACTGAGAGTGGCTGACATTAATGCCCCATTCTTAATAATATTTAGGTCATCTAGACAACAACCAAACAGAGATATGCTAGAGCTAACTGATGTCATAAACCAAATGGAACTAACTGATATTTATACACAACATTTTACACAGAACAATATGTATTTTCTGAGAACCTCATGGAACATGGAACCTCCTTCAAAACTGATCATGTACTTGAACACAAAACAAGTCTCAACAGATAGAAAAAAATAATTGAAGTAACTCCCTGCATCTTGCTGACCAGCTTAGAATAAAACTGGACATCAACAACAACAGAAAGTATACAAAGTCATAGAAACTGAACAACCTACTACTGAATAAAAAAATAGGTCAAGACAAAAATTAAATAAGAAATTAAAAATTTTCTAGAATTGAATGAAAATGAAATACAACATACCCAATCTTATGGAACACAATGAAAACAGTTCTAAAAGACAATTTCATGTCACTAAGTTTTTCAAAAAAACAAGGGGGGGATAAGAATACACCTAAAAACAAACAAATAAACAACAAAATATCAATACAAAGATTCAATGAAATGAGTTGGTTTTTTGAGGAAGTCAGTATGATTGACAAGTCCTTATCCAAATGAATTAAATGCATAAAGAAAAGATCCAATTTAACAAATTTAGAGAGAAAGGAGAACATAAAAAAGACACTGAGAAAATACAGAGTATAATAAGGACATACTTTGCAAACCCGTGTGCCATAAATTCAGAAAATCTAAAACAAATGGATAATTTTCTTGATACAAACAACTTTCCAAATTAGGTCATGATGAGATAGTTAATTTAATCAGACCTATAACCTATAGTTAAATAGAAGCAGTCATTAAAATTCTCTCAAACAAAAAAGCCTAGGACCAGAGGGTTTTAGCACAGAATTATACCACACTTCCAAAGTTAATGCCAATAATCCTCAAACTATTCCAGAGAGTAAAAACAGAAAGAACATTGTCATATTCATTTTTAAAGGACATAGTTAGCCTGATATGCAAACCACATAAAAACCCAACAAAGAAGGGCAACTACAGACAAATTTTCCCTTTGAACATAAATGTAAAAATTCTCAATGAACTATTTGCAAACTAAATCCAAAAACACAATAAAAAGATCATCCATGATGATCTGTTAGACTTTACCCCAGAGATGAAGGGATGGTTCAACACATGTAAATCAATAAATGGAATCCATCATATAAACAAACTGAAAGACAAAAACCACATGATCATCTCACTAGATCCAGAAAAGGCCTTTGACAAAATCCAACAGCCCTTCAAGATCAAGGTCCTAAAGTGTTTAGGAATAAAATGGTCATACCTCAACATAAAAAAGGTAGTTTACAGCAAACTCATAGTCAATATCAACTTAAATGGAAAGATACTTGAAGGAATTCCACTTATATCTGGAACAAGAAAGACAAGGTCATTTACTCTCTCCATACCTATTCAATATAGTACTTGAAGTCTTAGCTAGAGCAATAAAAACACTAGAGATCAATTGAACATAAATTAAAGATTAAAAATTCAAAGCACATTTATTTGTAGATGATAGAATTGTATATATAATTAAAACTAAAAATTTCCCCTGGGAACTCCTATAGCTGATAAACACTTTCAGTAAAGTGTTAGGATACAAAATTAATTCACTAAGCCTAGTAAACTTCCCATTTACAGATAACTAACTGAATGGGAAAGAGATCAGGGAAAAATGCTTTTCATGATAGCCTCAAATAATATTAAATATCTTGGAGAAACTCTAAGCAAGCAAGTGAAAAACTTATATGATAAAAACTTTAAGACACGGAACAAGGAAATTGAAGAATATATCAAAGGGTGGAAAGATCTCTTATGCTTGGGTATCAATAGAATTAATATAGTAAAAATGACCATCCTACCAAAGGCAATCTCCATCAATTCAACGCATTCTCCATCATTCAACACAGTTCTTCACTGATCTTAAAAGGACAATTTTTAACTTTATATGGGAGCATAAAAAACCCAAGATTGCTGTGGGATGATCCTTCTGTACACTGTGAAGATTTGTTACTGTGATTGGTTTAACAAACAAGCTGTTTGGCCAATAGCCAGGCAGGATAAGTTTAGGCAGAAAAACCAAACTAAGGAGGGGAAGAAGAAGGGTGGAGTCAGAGGCTCACCAGTCAGACACAGATGAAGCAAGATGAGAATGCCATACTAAGAAAAGGTACCAAGCCATGTAGTTAAACATAGATAAGAATTATGCTTTAAGTGTAAGAGCTAGTTAGTAATAAGCCTGAGCTACCAGCCAAGCATTTATAATTAATATAAGCCTCTGTGTGGTAATTTGGAAAGTGACTGCCAGGTATTTAGGAGTTGCGGTGAGACAGAAACTTCTGTTTATACAGGATAGCTAAAACATTCATGAATAGGAAAAAAAAAACTGGTGAAGGTATCACTCTCTCAGGTTTCAAATTGTACTCCAGAGGTAGGTTAAGAAAAGCATCATGATATTGGCATAAAAAACAGACATGTTGGTCAATGGAATCTAAGGGAAGACCCAGACAGGTACCCACACGTTTGGGAACATGAGTTTTGATAAAAAAAAAAAAAAAGCCCGAAATACACAACTTGAAAAAAGACCGCATAGCATCTTCAACAAACAGTGCTGCCCATACTGGATGACTGCATGCAGTTGAATACAAATAGATCCATACTTATCACCTGCACAAAACTCAACTCCAAATGGACCAAAGACTTCCAAATAAAACTAGACACTCTGAATCTGATTGAACTAAAAGTGGAGAATAACCTTAAACTCATTGGTACAAGGAAATATTTTCAGAATAGAACACCAATAGCACACGCACTAAGATCAACAATTAGTAAATCGAACCTCATGAGACAGAAAAACCTCTGCATGACAAAGGTCACCATTATTCAGACAAAGCAGCTGCCAGCAGAAGAGTAAAGTAATTTTTACCAACTACACATCCAATAGAAGACTATTATCTAAAATTTAAAAAGAACTTGAAAAGCTAGATACTAGTAAAACAAATAACCCAATTTTAAAAGGGGTACAGATATAAGCAGAAAATTCCCTAAAGAGGAATCTCAAATGGCTGAAAAACATTAAAAATATTCAACATCACTCTTCATCAGGGAAATGCCAATCAAAACTACTTTGAGAATTAATCTTGCAACCATCAGAGTTGCCAAGGTCAATAAAAGAAAGAACAGACCATGCTGATGAGGATATGGAGTAACAGGAACACTCATCCATTATTGATGGGAGGGTAAACTTGTACAGCTACTATGGAAATCAGTGTGACAATCCCTCAGGGAGATGAGAATTCATCTACCTCAAGATTCAGCTATACTACTCTTGGGCATATATCCAAAGGTTGCTTCACCCTACTACAAGGACACTTGCTCAGACATGTTCATTGCTGCTGTATTCATAATATCCAGAAATTAGAAACAACCTAGATTTCCCTCAATAGAAGAATGGATGAAGAAAATGTAGTAAATTTACAAAATGTATTACTCAGCTGTTAAAAAAAATTACATCATGAAATTTGCTGGTAAATTGACAAAACTAGAAAAAAGTCATCCTGAGTGAGGTAACCCATACCCCCAAAATATAAATATGGTATATTTTCACTTAGATGTAGTATTAACAGTTAAATCAATGATAATAAAGCTATTATCTGTAGAACCACAGGGTTTAGGCATAAAGTAAGGGACTAGGATGGAAGAATAGACCTTCCTTGGAAGGGGAAGCAGAATAGAAAGATATGGATGGTTGGAGGGGCCCTTGAAACAGGAGGATTAAGTGTGGAGGGGGAGTGAAAAGGGCTTCAAGAGAATGAATACAAGAGAGACACCTAAAATTATGAGTGATAATATGAAAACTTAATACATTAGAAGTTTTGCAAAATATATACATATATGATGGCAATCTAAATTAAATCACCAAATAACTGAGAAGGCAGATCCCCAAGTAAACATCTCTTGTCAACTAATGAAGCTTCTAGCACAAGGAGTGGGTTACATCTAGTTGATTTCTTGGCTAAAGGATTCCCACTGGAACCCATGAGTAATCCATGTTGTTGTCAAGGCTATAGGTTGCTTTCCACAAACTCACAACGTCTTATTGTTGAAGACAGCACCCACAGAACTCACTGAATACAGAAAAATAATGCTATTGCCTAAGTAATGCTATTGCCTATCTAGAGCCTTCACCTTCTGGGGTTAGTGATCTTGGTATAGGAAGCCACTTTTCAAGCTACAAAAGGAGAACCATAAACACCAACTCACCTACAAAATCTTTGATCTGCAATGATGTCTTGCCTGAAAGATATTTAGTGCAATGGCCGCACAAAGCTTGTGGAAGCAACCAATCAATATTTTATCAAAATAAAGGCCCACTCCACAAGATAGGACCAATACCCAAGTGCTCTGCTCAGGGGACCAAAACCTAAGACTAGATAGTGTAGAGACCTAAGGAAAATCCAAATACTACTGTGCACTCTGGTGGAGCTTCACCTGCTACCTCTGGAAAACCCAGAATCAGTAGGAGGTTCCTATAGGTCAGCATTCTTAGGTTGCACCATCTGTGAAAACTGGCAGAT
The DNA here is from genome assembly GCA_902168415.1 of Peromyscus melanophrys. NCBI lineage: Eukaryota > Metazoa > Chordata > Mammalia > Rodentia > Cricetidae > Peromyscus > Peromyscus melanophrys. The sequence goes on from CABHPR010135058.1 coordinate 13,079, forward strand.
GCCAGTTTTTGTACACATAAATCAGTCAATCAATTGTTTACAAAATCTGATACTTGGACTCTGAGGAAAACTTTGCCATTCCTTTGGCCTCACCACATAAGGTGGCTGGTACAGTCAAGTCCCAGAAGTGGTCATGCCCGTATCAACAATACATATTCCCTCAGGACTTACCTCATTCAAGGCTTTCTCTGCTGTCTCTAAGAAAAGGCACATGTCATATGTGTATGCTCCTGAACACTATGAAGGTGATTATGGTGGTGGCTAGTCAGGACTGGAGACATTTCAGGAAAGGAATCTACTGATTGAACAGGGAACTAGTGATCAGCTTTGTACAGTTGTCATGAGACTCCACAGATAGTTGCATCAACATTTTATGAATGGTGGGAAATAGAGGACTTTTAAGCTGGGTTTTTGTTTTTGCCACCACCTACATTTCATTATCATCATAATATAAAATTAAATACAAAGAATTTCCTATATATAAGTAACTTAAATTCTGAAGTGGTGGTGAAGAGTCTATGGACCTTTCTTTCCTTTCTTCCAGCAATGTCTGAAGCTCCACATATAGAGAATATTGAAGTCATAACTATCCTCTGCCAGTCTAGAAACAAAACAAAACAAAGCATTTTGCTTAAGGTGAAGTCCAGAGTTCCTAATAGTAATACTGTCTACGTTTCAGAAATTGTGAGATTGGTGTAGAATATTTATAACCTATTAACTGTGTGAGATTCATTACGTATTCTAATACAGCCTCCTCCTTTTTATGATATTGTAGAATGTAGATTAAGACCTACTTATGCCTGTTTCTAGCATCAGTGATCTACAATGAAAATTATTTTGAGAATGTTGCCATGGAGTCTTGAATAAAATATTTTAGTGTTGGATTTGTGAAAATATATGCTTAGAGCCAATTACTGGAAGTGCACACACACACACACACACACACACACACACACACACACACATATATATACATATATATATAATTCATATTCAATATAAGGTATATTGAGTATTATATAAATGATAGTCAAAGAGATTTTAAGTGAGATAGAAATGTACAATCAAATCTTACAAAATATTTTGCCAATCACTCAACTTAGTGAATTTCTCAAAGGTGTGTTTTTTTCCCCACATGAAGACATGGTTTTCTACCTAGTTCCTGAACTGCTCTTGTAAACTTGGCTTGATCCTCTTAGACAGGATTGGATGACCTTCTCTCTGTCCTTGCTTTACAGAATCATATTTTCTTTCTTTTCTAAAATGCTATGAGATTCTTTATAAGAATTACCCATTGAGGGAACATAGCCAGAGCATGCACATTCTTTAACACATTTACAGGATTGGATTTGATTGAACTGTGCATGTCTGTGAAAGAAAAACATAAGTGAGAATAGCCAGCAATGCTTCCTTTTCTCAACATGTTTGTCAAACAAGGCAAACTACCACTTGTCAATGTCTAACACCTAGGGCAGAGCAACCCCATGCATTCTAACTACTGTTTCATTAAAGTTAAGGTACAGTTATGCCTTGAGAGGAAATGCCACATTCAATATATCAGGGTTAGTTATAATATTTAAGGGAAGTATTTTAATTGACAGAATCCCTGTTTCATTCTCCAAATGACATAATACTATTTCTCCTAACAGATCATTTCAATTTTTCCCACTATTTATTCCTTACTAATTACATAAAATAATATTATCATTATGACATTTCATGTATGTATATAATATATTATGATCACATTCACACATCATTGGTCTCCTATCCCACCTTCTTTTTCCCAGTAGTTGCTTTCCTCTTGCTAAATATTCCTTCCTATTTTCTGGACTTTATTTTAATTTTTGAATTTAGACTTTACTGGTGAGGTTTGTCTTTTCAGAATGTAGCTTATTTTGTTTAATCTGATGAAGTTCAGAAGTCCAGCTTTATTCATTTTCCTACATATATGATTTGATTTTCTCTCTGGATATATCTACCTCTGCCCCTCCCCAGCCCATCCCTGTTATGTTTGTGTATTTTTCCATTGCTTTCTCTTTAGCTTAAGACTTAAAGTTTACAAGGTTCAGGAAATTACAGGATTTATATGTTCTTTGCCCAAGATTATATCAGGAGTAAACCATTGCCGGTAAGAGGAGACTCTCTAATCTACTCAGCTGGTGCAAGTTGTGCAAGGAGCTGCTGATACATGACTTTCATGAGTCATCCCCTATGCTGAGGTGGGCTTCCCTCTGACGCAACTGGCTTTGAGTCATTGATATTCTTGTAATTAACCCCTCACCCATATAACTCTAAGTAACCCCATTCAGTTCACTGCCTTCCTAAGCTATGGTGGACTTCTTGATCTGCTCTTTTGTCTGTGTCCTATTTAGGTCGAATTGATGTTAGTTCACTCAATGCTGTGTGCTCTGCTGATGTATGTGCACAACATTTTCTTCATTGTTCCATTCATAGGCTCCTTGACTGATTGTGTAGCTTGGCTATTGTGAAAAGTTCTAAAATAAACAGGAGTATGCAGAGTTAATACTCACATGCTATTAATGTTTAAAGTCTTACTGGAAATGTTTAAAAAATTTATCTCTCTACTTAATTTTTTAATTAAAAATTTTATGAGGTTTTGAGAATTTCATAAAGTGTGTTTTGATCATATTCACCTCTTCCCCTAGCTTTCACATATTCAGCACACCATTCCTATCGTTTCAAAATTATGCTTCATTTTTTTTAACAAATCAAGATTATTTATGAGACCAAGATATTCCTGAGTATGTGACCTTCCACGGAAATATAGCCAATTTACCAGGAGCTATATTCTTAGTGAAAACTGACTCATCCTCTCCCTGAAACTAAAAATTGCCAAAAGTTACATGGCTTGGAAATTTTTACCATGCTCTCTTTCCAAGCTGATATTTGGTCTAGGTTAGACTTGCACAGGTCTTGTATATGCTGTCATCACTGCTATAAGTTCAGAAGACACAGTTTCCTTGTAGTCATTCATCATTTCTGGTCCTTACACTCTTTCTGCCTTCTCTTCTTCAATGATCCCTAAGCCTACAGAGGAATGGTTATAGTGTATATGTTCCATTTAGAACTGTTTCATTTAGAGAATTCTACAGTCTCTTATTTTCTGCACCTTGGGTAATTGTAGATCTCTGTGTTGTTTAGCATCTATTGTAAATAGAAGTTTCTTTGGTGAAGGCTGAGCAATTAAATAATCTTGTCTATAAAGATAAGTCATTATGAGTCAGTTTAACGCTATGCCCATCTAACAAAATAATAGTAGTATTTTCTCACCAAGGCCCTATGATCTTTTGTCTTATCTGAGTTTCTATTGCTGCTGTTTTAGAAAGAAAATGGCCCCTATAGGCTCACAGGGAGTGGCGCTATTAGGTGGTAAGACCTTGTGGAGTAGGCATGGCATTATTGAACCAAGTGTGTCTCAGTCACTTCCTGCTGCCTGTAGATCCAGATGTAGAACTCTCAGCTACCTCTCCAGCACCATGTCTGCCTGTGTGCCACCATGCTCGTCACCATGATGACAATGAACAAAACCTCTGAACTGTAAGCAAGGCTCATTTGAATGTTTTCCTTCATAAGTGTTGTCTTGGTCATAGTATCTCTTCACAACAATAGAACCCTAAGACAATGGCTGTCATAAAACACTATAACCAAAACCAACTTGGGGTGTAAAGAGTATATTTCGTCCTACAACTCTCAGATTGCACTCTGTCACTGAGGGAAGTCATAAGAGGATTTCAAGGTAGTAGTAACCTGGAGACAAGAACTGAAGCAAAAACCATAGAGGAATTCTGTTTACTTGCTTGCTCCTGAGCTACAGGTTTACTCAGCCTGCTTTTATACTGCAACCAGAACCATCAGTCCAGGGAAGGCATTGCTCCCAGTGAGCTGTCTTTCCTATACCAATCATCAACCAATAAAATGTCCGACAGACTTGCCCACAGACTAATCAGGTTGGGACATTTTACCAAAATTAATTTAGCTTATGTGAACTTGGTGTAAAACTAGCCAACACACCTGTCTCACCACGGTTCTTGGCCTGATAATAGTGCAAGGTGTGGATTTTATCTTCTGGTGTAAAACTTAGATCCAATCAGAAAATTGTTGGTTACACTTATGAACATTTGACCACTATCGTACCTGTGGGTATATCTTGCCAGTTCTATCATTATTGAGATGCTCAGGGTTAACAGCTGGATAAGAATGAGTATTATTTCTCCCCTCTTACTATCCTGCCTAGCACCATTCAGCACTATGAAAGCTAGCTTGCAGTGATAAAGCTTCCAGGTGAGCATCAGCCTGATTTCTCCATGCTATATGACTCAAGTATGTGATTATCTTCAGTAATATGATCTTATCAAGTTCTGGAGACAACCAAGAACACTGACAATAGTCTGAAGTGTTTGAGGGTCTATGGAAACTCACTGGACAATAACGTAAAAGAAGTAACTCATTCCCAGTACTGGGTATTTTATTTGCTGGTGTCTGGTGTCTAGTGGAAATGTTGTTGGCCCTATATAGCATAATAATTTTTTTAAACAATTTTAGCACAATATAACTATGGAAGCTCTTACAGTAATAGATCTGTCAAGTTGGTAGTTCAGTCTATATAAAAGAAGAGGCTGTAGGAGAACATGATTTAACTATATATCATCTGATAAAACTTATTGCCTGGGTAAAAAAAATCAAGCAGAATCACATAATCCTTATCAAAAAATACATAGTTGAGTATAAATATCTGGTTATGAAGTGTATTGTTGCTATGGTATGTAGATCTGTGTGGTGGTATTGTGTTCCCCAAAATTTGTGCACCCTAATAAATTTATCTGGGGTCAGAGACAGAACAGCCACTAGATACAAAGGCTAGAAAATGGTGGCACTCACACCTTTAATCCTAGCATTCCAGAGACAGAAATCCCTCTAGATCTCTGTGAGTTCAAGACCACATTGGAAACAGCCAGGCATGGTGACACATGCCTTTAATCCCAGAAAGCAAGCCTTTAATCCCAGGGAGTGGTGGTAGAAAGCAGAAAGGTATATAAGGTGTGAGGACCAGAAACTAGAAACATTTGGCTGGTTAAGCTTTTGGCTAGTTAAGCACTCAGGCTTTCGAGAAACAGTTCAGCTGATTTTCATCCTGAATGAGGATTCAGAGGCTTCCAGTCCGAGGAAACAAGATCAGCTGAGAAGTTGGCCAGGTGAGGTTAGCTGTGGCTTGTTCTGTCTCTCTGATCTTCCATCTTCAGCCCAATAACTGGCCTCAGGTTTGATTTTATTAATAAGAACTTTTAAGATTCCTGCTACAGATCTGTATCTCAAAATAGCATATGTCTTGTTATTTATGTGAGGAATTCAAGGATAGGTTGGTAGTGTTACTCCAGATAAACATTGCCAACAAATCACAGAGGGTTTGCTTTTATAACTCTTTGGATTGGAACATTTAAATTTTCACCAAATTTTAAAAAACTATCTTTTGTATCTGAAAAGGAATATATTCAGAAAGTCATTTATGTCCTAAATTACATGACATCATATTTAAATTTGAAAAGGTTTCAGTCAGTTACCAGTCTATTTTTTTTTTTTTTGGAATCATCTTTTGCCTAGGTTCTGTGTACATAGAATACAAAACATCTACCTAGGTTCTGTGTCACTTTATAGTGTCACATTTGCGTAGTAGTGAGGTACCCACCATAGAAGACTACTTGAACACAGGTTCAAGCCAATAGAAAGTCTTTATTAGCCAGGTGGTAATCACACTGGGTGTTAGGGACCTAAGTGCAGTCCTGAACCTTCCTGAGGGTGAGCTTTTAAGCACAAAAAAATACATCCTGGGTCCACACATTTCTCAGTTAACAAAAATAGTTAGACAGAAGCAGAATTACAGAAGTCAAAAGCAAGGTTGATACATTTAAGCGCTTTCCCAAAACTGTGGACTTTGATGGATTAGGTCTTTGTTCTCCTCTTGGCAGGAGTTGTCCCCAGTGTGCTGAGTTCCAGGGCTTGAATGGTACTTCCATTGTGGTGTCAGTTTGGTTAAGGTCTGGGGGTTGTCTACCAAAGTCTGAGGGGCTGATAGAGCATAATTGTGAGTTCAGTGCCTAAGAGCATTTTAAGTCATTCAGACACATTTTCATTGCAGTGGAATTATTTACAATCAACAGTATTATCGCTGTGATATGACAGATCGTTGTATAACACTTGTGTGCATATTTCTCTTTATTTTATTCCAGTTAGTAGGGTTTAGATCTTCCCCTTGCAATTCCATCTTACCATAATTAGTCATTTGCCTTAAAATGGACAGACATATGTGAAGAAAAGATTCCAAAAAGTATTTAACACAAAAAAGCCAAAATGCCTGGTAAAACACTATAAGGGATTTTCTGAAAGACAAGAAAAATAATACATAAATAATATCAAAACAAATCAATTTATTTCACATTCAACAATTAAAAGTTAAAGGATTTCTCAGGTAGAGTCATTCCTCAGGTACCCCATACTTTCTGAAAGACTGTCTTACGTGCTTGGCCATGTAGAGGTTTGGAAAATGTATTCACAGACTATACTCTTTTAAAGCATTTCTTACATGCACATGTGCCAAACGATGCAGTGGCTTTTGTTGAAAGATAATAATGCAAATTTCGAGCTGAGTAGAGACATAATTTAAATAAGCAATCAAATTCAGTGTTTTTTTTTTAAGGGGGGAGAGAACCATGCCTCTACCCCAAATCTAGTTCATCATGAAAAATGTGGGATTTTTTACTCTACTCACATAAACAAATTTTATCATTCACAATAAAATATGCAGAAAATATATGATGAGAGCTGGTCCATCTTGAAAGCACAATAAATAATCTAACACTGTGCAGTAAAAAATGAGGACAGTTCATCAGGAAGAGATGCTTTCGGTGGCATATTGTGAAAAACATAAACTTGTTTTCTAAAGCGTCTCCACATGTTACAGGCTAATTTATTATGCATTATTACTTACCTCCAGAATTTGAAATAGTGTGGTTGGAAAAGATTTTGTGCTTATCAGGGATTCTAAATCCTTAAATTTTCAGTGCTTTGCATTTTCAATTCTTTATATACTAAAAGAAATAATATGTTTCAAACCCTCTCCCTATTTTTGTTTCTTTTCAGAGCTGGTACAGAGGCTGTTACAAAGAGGATTATCAAGACATGTCCTGAATGTAAAGCATGGGTGTGATGGAGACCTATGATTCAGGAGGAAATAGCAAAACCTCTGGTGCAAAAGGGTTTTATTACAGTAAATTATTTCACGTGATTATTATTGTGCAGACAGTTTGAAGTCACCCAAATATTGTTTCTCACACTACTTTATTAAATAAATTCATTTCCTTTTGTGTTTCTAGGAATGTGGCTGTAGAATGGCAGCCTGTGTCTGTCCTTCAGGGATGGTCGGTCACAGTGGCAGGAGAGTTTTGCTAACAATTTATCAAATGATTTCAAACTCCAAGCTTTGAATAGGGCCAAATTGCTGTGGGATATCATTCTGTATGCTGTGAATATGTGTTGCTCTGATTGGTTGATAAATAAAATGCTGATTGGCCAGTAGCCAGGCAGGAAGTATAGGCAGAGTAAGCAGACGAGGAGAATTCTGGGAAGAGGAAGGCTGAGTCAGGAGTCATCAGCCAGACACAGAGGAGGCAAGATGTGAAGGCAGAACCGAGAAAAGGTACCAAGCCATGTGGCTAAGCATAGATAAGAATTATGGGTTAATTTAAGGCTAGTCAGTAAAAAGCCTGAGCTAATGGCCAAGCAGTTATAATTAATATAAGGCTCTGTGTGTTTACTTGGGAGATGTGAGTTGGAGAGATTTGTCCTGACAGCTGGCCGGTTGGGACACAGGAAAACTTCCAACTAAACCAAATGATCTCGGTATTCAAATATCCATCTGAAGTAGTTTTCATTAAGTATTGATAAGTTGTCCCAACAATATTTGGAGAAATATCCTCACTGTACAAAGGCATATATATTTGCAATTATTATGTGACAGTTTGGGGATATCACAAGACCACACTGCAAGTGTGCATCCATATCAAATTTATTTTCTTGCAAGTATAATAATTGGGGAAAAAGTATAAGTTCTGATAAAAATAGTTCAAAATTAGCTTGCACTGGGAGGAAAAAGTAAGTTATAATGGAAAAACTTTTTGTATGTAGAGATTAGGTTTGAATGCCAAGAGAGACCAAAGCAGTATGACTAAGAAAATGAGTCAGCCTTTAGATAAGAAGAGAGAACATTCCAAACAAAGTCAGGCAAGTCAACTAAATTCAACTGTGCTTCTTTGTGCTTTATAATAAGCCATGTAAAAAACATTATAAGCCAAGGCAGAATAACCTTGAGTACACAGAAAGAGTAAATCTCCCATTCAATCTTCAGTTGTTTTATTACTGTTCTGGCCACTTAGATAGGACAGAGTCACTTGGGGATACCGGTGTTTTAGGCCTGATGTTTATTTGTTATAATGGAATCTACTATGCATTGGAAGACATTTCCCAGCATCCGTGGTCAATACTTGAGGAACCAGAAGCAGTCTCACCCTGTTATGGACACAAAAATGTCTACAGACACTGCTGACTGTATCCAGGAGGGTGTCAGCAGCTAAGGCACATGGATACCACTCTATCCAAAGCACTATATGTTTTCTGAGATGAAACAGTTTAATGGGTTGTACAGAAGCATTACTGGGTTAGCATCAAATCATGCTTTCTCAAAGACTAGTCTGTATCTTATATCTAAGTACAACTATGTTTTCCCAGTACCTCATTCTAGTTATCCTGTGTGTGTGTGTGTGTGTGTGTGTGTGTGTGTGTGTGTGTGTGTGTGTGTGGTTTATTATTATTTGTTTTTACATTCCAACCAAAATTTCTCCTTTCTCCCTCTTCCTAGTTCCTTGGCTCTCCCTCCCCCCATCTACTCTTCTTCCACTGTTTCTCTTCAGATATAGGTGGGCATCCCATGTATATCACTAAACCAAGATATATCCAGTTGCACTGAGACTAGGCACCTCCTCTTTTAAGAATGGGGTATGTAGCCCAACTGTTATCAAAGAGATTTCCCCCAGCAACTGATGGAAACAGATGCAGAGACCCACAGCCAAACATTAGGCAGGGTTCAGGGAATCCTGTGGAAGACGGGGAGGAAGGATTGTAGAAATCAGTGGTGTCAAGGGCTCAACAAAACCCCCCACAGAATCAACTAACCTGGGCTCATATGGGCTCACAGAGAGTGAACCAACAACCAGGGAGCCTGCGTGGGACTGATCTAAGCCCTCTGCATATATGTTACAGTTGTGTAGCTGGGTCTTCATGTGAGACCAAGGGGATTTCTAAGACTCTGATGCCTGTTTTTGAGACACATTCCTCACACCGAATTACCTCATCAAGCCTTAATAGTTAACCAGTTTTGTAGCGTGATAGGTTAAGCTGTTGTGAACTTATGAATGTAGGCACCTGGGAACTGAAATACAATATGTAAGTAAGCATGCAGATGGGTTTCACTCTTTTCTTCAATGTTAAAACTAGAGAGCTTCCTCTCTATAAGGGCTCATGGAAGCTTGGTATACACACATCTCATATGGCAAAGGCAAATTTATGAAGTATTAATCAGGAATTACATGAGGTGGTGAATGTTGTCTTTGGAACTAGAAATAAAATGATTGAGGAAACTTGTGATTAGAGATGTCTGGGAAGTAGCTTGTCATAAAATTTTCTTGTGGTAATTGTGAGTTACTTTGTTACAAGCCTGGAGTAGGGTAAATGCATATCACTACTATAAATTCTTAAGAATATTAACAATTTTAGTATTCTGTCTGTCCATTCTTTTTATGAGTTCTTGAAAGCACCTGGGAGGGGGGGAGAGCAAAGTGGACTTCAAGACAATGTTTATCTACCTTGAATAAGAACTAAATTTAGACAAGCTTTGGTTTCCTACCTTTGCAGGATTTAAAGCTATAGTTCATTTTCTAAGGTATGCAGCAAGCTTCAAATCCCAACATGTTCTCCTAACTGTTCGGTTTCTGCCCCCTCTCCACATCACATTTTAGTAAAGACTACACGTTGTACTTAATTGAGAAGCCATATATTGTCAGACATGTACTCTTTCACCTTCCCTGTCAATTCATCTTGCATCTGTAACACCTCCCTTGTCTGATTTTCTCTCTGTTACTTTGGATGAAGTATCCTTCTTCCAATTAAACGTGTCAGGTAAGCCCTGGGTTAGACCTCCTAAAAGCTCGATCTCTGCAATTACTCATCTCTTTCCAATTTCTCTGCAGGGTAAAGACAGCCTCAACTAAGAGGTGTGTGATTACATAAGGATTGTATAGATGGAGGATTTGATGGAAAACATCAGTAAAGTTAATAGCTGATTTTATTTGCAAACAAAGGAAAAGGGTACCGGCAAGTTGCAGCACATTTCCAGGCAAGTCAAGAGATGTCATTGACAGGAGCAGTGGAAGTCAGAAGAGGAGCATTAAGTTTGTAATTTGGGTGGATGTCTTTGAGCGACAGTCGGAAGGATATAGGATGACAGGAAAAAGAATGTCAGGCTTTCTAGTAGGCTACTGCTGTTCTAACAGTAAAACTGGAGGAAAAGGAGTGCTCAATGACAAACATCTGGACTAGACTATTAAAAAAAATGGGAGAAGTCAGTGTCTCATAAAATGCTGAGCCCAGCGGTACCCATTAGAGTCTCCATTAGGTGGTTTCCTTCTCCCATGTTGATGGGAAATGTCAGACTGCCTCAATAAAGAAGATTTTTCTTTTGTACTATCTTCGTTTTAATCTTTCCTTTGTTTCTCTGTTGTCTTTCCCAGATAGTCAGTTCTTTGCTTGCCCCCTGGACTTGAACTCACTTCACATTAAGATCCTTCTTACAGCATCATGGGGCAGGGGTAGAGGGGAAGTACTCTTTCTGCCTCTCTCACCTAGATGTGGGGAGCCCTTTGCAGCTTTCTCCATGTAAAAGGGCTCCAGACCTTAATAGTCCCGAGACCCTAATTCAACTAACTCCATGATGGAAGTGCCACACAGGCCATAAAACTCAGCACGTGGACAGTACCACCTGCCAAAACTAAGACAAAAACCTAATCCATCAAAGCCAGTTGTAGCCAGAAGACTTCCTGTGTCCCGCTTGGCCCATGGTCAGGACAAATCTCTCACCCACAGTTTGTAGCCTTTTATAAAATAATCATACAGAGGCTTAATATTATTTATAATTGCTATGGTCTAATGGCTCAGGCTTCTCACTAGCTAGTTCTTACATCTTAAATTAACCCACTTCTATAAATCTATACTTTGCCACATGGCTCGTGGCTTACCGCTACCTTTACATCTTGTTTCTAATGGTGGCGGCTAGCAGGGTCTCTTTCTCCTTCCTCTCTCTCTAGTTAGAATGTCCTGCCTAACCTTATTCTGCCTCACCATTGGCAAACAGCTTTATTTATCAACCAATCAGAGCAACACATATTCACAGCAAACAGAATGACATCACCCAGTTCTGAGAAAGTCTCTCAATGTACTCACCTTGTTTTTTGGATTCTGTAGTTCCACTTCTGGCTAACTGTTCTTGTTAGCAGAAAAGTATGTCAGCCCAAGACATGGTTTCTGTACTTAAAGTTCACCTGAAAAAGGCTTGGGGCTCCACTGGGATCCTGAAGATGCAGTCCAGCTGGTAAAGAGTTTCTCTCAGCTTTATCCCATGTGTGAGCAATCTTCTCTGGTTAATACCATGCAACATCTGCACTTGAGTGTTCTTAGGCTTCCCCAAATAGTCCAGGGATGTTCTTTGTGATAGGTATTTTACACTCCAGCCTGAAGCAGAACATTTCTTAATCTTCTAGTTAGAACTGGGCATTGTGCATGCACGTTATTCCTGTGTTCTCGGTGATTAAATCTTGAGATTTTTCCCCTTTCATATTCTCTTTGTTTTGTTATGTGTTATTATAGTTATTGTGATGAATATAGAGAAATTAAATTACTATAAAATGAGCACATACATTGTGATTAATGTTTCATATTTGTGAGCTTATTAACTCTCCCTAATTTATAGTCAGCTATTTTAGATGATAGGATGTATGTAGATGAAAGATATATTACTTTTACATTCCAGTATTTGCTTACTAGCCTAATACTTATAAGCTTACTAGCTTAATAGCTTACTAGTATTTTATTTAATACATTCATGTTTAGATATCTGACTATACAGTACAAAATTTAGACAATATCCCTACCCTATTGTGTTGTCAAACTATTAGATTTTCTTTTCTTTGCTTCTTTTTCTTCATTTCATTTTATATGTACTAGGAATTTAATCTAAGTTCATGTACATGCTATCAAGCACTCAAACACGTGTCACTGAGTTATATCCCCAGCCATATTTTATTGTCTATTTTGGGGCAGTCTCCAGACGTGTGCCTAGCTAATGCACCTACGAACCCCCTGGAACTATGGTTATCTTCACAAGACATGCACAAGTTCGGGCTTTTCAACATTACACTATGGAAGAGAGGGGATCATGATGCCTCAGTCCTCTAGGAGGGACTGTTGACAGTGAGTGGTGGCTGAGAGAAAAGAGTGTCACTTTCTTTAGTGCTATAGCCAATGGTTAGTTAATATTGCTCCGGAAAATAACCGCCACCCATGCTTCTGCAGGCAATCATATTAAGTACTAAGCTCATTGAGTCACATGAAAAAAAAAAAAAAACACATGAAAGTGGGAGGCAGACTTTGGGGGGAAGATAGTTTTCAGCAAAAGAAGAAGGGGAGGAGACAGCATAATAGGGAAAGAATGGAGCAGATATTCATTATATGAATACATGAAGTGGACAAAGGATGAAAATAATGGAAAAGACACTCAAAGTATTATAACTTATTTGCAGTCGACCAGATTATACCCTAGAATGGATAAATGACCATCATCTTCATTAACCTGAAGCATACAAGGAAAATTAAAATTCGTTTCTAGTAATTATAAATATTTATTAGTAGAATAGTTTGAAATATACCTAGGTTTTTACACAGATTCACAAGACAATGATTGTAAAATTTTATAAACTATGACAATTACAGAGTGGTAAAATTTACAAATTTAAATGCACAAAGTCATATCTTTCTGAATAGAAGATTAAGTTTGAAAACTCCATTTGCATCAACTTTATGCTGATGTCTTAGAAAGGTAAACAGATATAGAAACTGAAGAAAGGCACCAATAGAAACTAACCACTATGTACTAAAGTTAGTGAAGTAAGAATATTTTTGGATATTTGTATCTACTCCTCGTTGACTGTTCTTCATGAATGAATAGCTGTCAACCTCCTGGAAACTTCTGTCTTTAAGTTGTATCATGGTCCTCATGTGCATACATCAAATTATTGAGGTTTGATTTAAATAATATTTGTATTCTACCTCAAATGAACTCTAAAATTCTAAAAATGAACATAATCAAACATCCCAAAATGTACTTTCAGAAAAATGAGCTGATTAAAGTCTATAATAAAGACATCAACTTATAATGAATACACAATAACACTCATGTATACTGTTCTGAAACCACAACATGAATGTAGGATTCTGAATAATCCACATGGAAAACTCCTACAGAGAAAAAAAAAGAATTATCTTGAGATCATCAACATTACTATAGGCATATAGGCATAACACCTATGATAGAAACACCTCCATGGAGCTGACGGTGTCATCTTTACACAATTGATGTTCTAATGCTGTTTTTTGAAGTCTTCAGGGATTTTCATTTCTCTCTTAAATGAAGCAGGAACACTAATGTCTGTAAAAGGTTTTTATAGCAATATTGATTCTACAACTCTTCATAGACTTTGGAAATCAATTTTAATTGCTCATCAAAGTATTCAGAGTAGAAAAAGAAACATCTGTTTTTTTTGTAAAACAAAGTTGAATCTCCAATGTTGGCTCTTGTTTAGATAGAAATGTCATAAATATGTGCATTTCAAAACAAGAATATCTTGAAAGTTTTCTTACTTTGAAAAATGAATTATAAGTAAAACTTCAAATTCATGTGACCCAAGAGAAGTGATAAGTTTTCCTGTAATGAAATACATGTTTTCATTTATAGTGATAGAAGATTCTGCTACATTAATATTTTGAATCACTTTCTTTCAGATGCATTTATTAAATATGTTAAATTTACTATTATATTTCTTGGCAATTACTAAAAGAAGTTTATTTTATATTTAATATAAAAGATAAACAACTTCAAGGTATAGATTCTATTAATTTTTATTTTCTCAGTAATCATGTTAAAATAGCATGGACCACACTTTTAGTGTTTAATCAAAAATTGTGAGGCACAAGAGCTCATCAAAATGCAATGGAGGAGGAGTTAGCAGGAAAGAGTGATCCAACAAGGAGTGTGTAGAGATTCAGGTTTTTCCATCATCACCTGCTCTTCTTGTCACATGACCATTATTCCATCGTCCTAACTTTGAGATTTTCTGACCATAAATATATTGTTTAGTGAAATGTGCCAAGAGACCTTGAAGAACTAGTGAAAGTTGGTTATAATAACTGGCAATAATAGTTCTTTCCTCAAGCTCAGTGGTGGGAGAAGGTGTTATGTGATAGAAGAAATGGAAGGCTTTGGAATGATTAAGGCAACTCTCTTAGCATCATTCAGAATGTTATTTTTTTTATTTAATACTGAATTTGCTGAGTTTAAATCTATTAAGACTTTTCTATCTTTCCCTGTTGTGTTTATTTTCAAAGCAGCTTGGAATCACTTTTGATAATTTTTATGTTATTTTGAGCAACTGCAAAAATAAAGCTAAATATATTGTAATTTATCCAACAGTTGATTTTCACTAATATGTATATTTCTATTTCTGTTTGTCTCCAATTATACTTAGATAACTGCATATTTTATTAAAATCATGAATTTATATATTTAATCATCTATGTAATTAATATATAGCTTTGCTCAAGGTCACACAAAATAGTACGCTGAATTGCCGAAAAGGGGCATTGTTTTTTGTGAAGGCAAGAACTAAGCACATACATGAATATAATTGACTATTTCAAAGACATAAAACAATTTCAAAGGTAACTTTCTGGGCAAATCATTAAACTTACCACTTTTTAGAAAAATACCCTGTGTTTTAAAGCAAATATAGTAACTTTAGACTCTGTGAAGGTTTAAATTTCTATTACATGAACCATATTTATTTGTAATGGCTCAGTAACTGTAACCCACTTCATTTGAAGCAGTTCGCTCAGCCGTCTTTTACACTGTCTCATTTTCAAGATATGTGAGCTCTGTCATTTTAATTTCTCTCTCATTTCTTATTAGAATTTAGTTTTCACACAAGTAGGTGACAGTCATTTTCTGCCAAAATACAACCATGTAGCATTTACTATAATAAGAATGTATTTTAAATATGGGATATTTCTCAGTATTTATGAAAAACACACTGAGGTATATGTATAGTACAGAGTTACTCCCAAGTATGCAAAAGGCCCTGGATTCAATTTGTAGCACTATGAATAAAATAGGAGAGTCAGAGAGAGAGACACACAGAGGGAGAAAGACAGAGAGATTAGATGGATAGATAGAGAGAGAGAAAGAGATGATAGAGATATGAAAATCTATCTTAAAAGACTCAACTTTCATATTTGTTCACATTTACTTGTCCTACTTTTGGGGTTGGCATGTGATCTTGGTTGCCACATTTAAATCAGTTTCAAAGTTTATCTACTTTATTAACACTCCACAAGTTGCAATGGCATATTTCACAGAAGCTGAACACATAGAGAAAATGTCTGAGATTCTACCTGCAAAGCTAATCATTAGAACTCAAAACTTAAAATCCTACACATTGCAGGCATTTTTCAGTGTGCTTTAAGCAGGGCTTAATTTCGTATGCATAGAGTAGATCCTATCATATACATTAAGCCAACTTTATGGCAACAGGGAATATTTGTGGGCTTGAAAAATCAATAACATTTTTATTAGAACATAGTTCCTAGTTATTGTCTTGCATTATAGATGATGGCTTCAGCAATCTTCAGCTAGGAAAATTTGATTTATTATTATAAAATGATCCCCATCACAACCTGTGCTCTTTAAAATTGATAGAGGCTATAGTCCTGCAAGGAGGCATGTCTATTTCTTCTCTAAGCTCAAAGTTACTGTTCAACATTTAGGGCCAATTTGGCTGACATGAGCAAGCAATCCCAGGCAGTAGAGCGGTATCTCAGTTAACTCTTTAGGGTGAGTGGTAGCTCAGTTAACTGGAGTTCTGAAATGGCAGAAGTCCTTCAGGTGAGAAGTTATTTTGTTATTTCACTTAATGAACCACTTAAATATTTGGACAAGTCACTCTCATGCCTAACAAATTTGTCCTAACCATGTAGCATTTAAAAATATCGCTGATCAGGCATTGGGTACAATTGTGTTATGTTTGTTCTGTTAAAATTTCTTCCATCTGTGCCAGAAGCACTACATTTGAATAATTATTCAATCTAACATATCAGGAAATAGGTTTGCACAAATATGATGTAGATTGATGAGACAGACAGATTACCCAATTTGATCTTATAAATCCAGGCTTTTATGGCTACAAGGTTTAGCCATGTAGTTGGAGTATTATACAATTCAGGAATTGGTCACATTTAATCGTTTCAAATGAGGATTTCCCTAAATCTGGATACCTTACAGTGGGCATAGCAATGTAGGCAGCCTCACAATGATACAAAATAAGCAGAGATGGGTTTGGCTAAGGTAGCATTACGTGCAGCATTTGTGCACTGTATGTGCATGAAATCATTGGTGCAGGCAGATATGAGGGAGATGAATTTTGTTAAAATAGTATTTCTACCGCACACAAAGTTTCTGGAAACAATTTAATGAGTCTGTCAGACTAACAGCTCTGATTTGCTGACTTTTTCAGTGCTATCTGATCATAGACTATAAGGTCTGTAGTCCACTGAAGATTTCCTGTAGTTTAAATTCCTGTTATGGTTTGAGAGAAAGCTAAAGGTCACAATCATCCAGAGATCTCACTAAGTACAGAGATCGCAGTGGGTGTCACAATTTGATCCCAACTCCAAATATGTGGATTTCCTTACAGGATTTTCCTTCTCAGATTCCATTCTAACCCTCTTTAGCTTATTAATGGGTTGACAGCCACCTCTCACCTGAAGATAACATGAAACAGCACAGGGAATTGACCTTACAATAATAGAGTCTTGGGTTTTTGCCTCTTCAAGTCCATTCTTCTGGAGGGATTCCACATTTTGATCTTGGCTTGTTAACCTCATTAGCAGTGATTCT
This sequence comes from Peromyscus melanophrys, assembly GCA_902168415.1. Classification (NCBI taxonomy): domain Eukaryota; kingdom Metazoa; phylum Chordata; class Mammalia; order Rodentia; family Cricetidae; genus Peromyscus; species Peromyscus melanophrys. Next base: position 30,426 of record CABHPR010135058.1, read on the forward strand.
CAACACCTGCGTTTATAGTTAGTTGGGGACTTAAGAAGCATGACATTTTTGTATCTGAGCTGGGCACGCCCACACACCCTAAAAAATAATCTCTTATGATCAAATAAAGCCTAGAAGTTGAAGCAGTGACTTGGCAGATGGGAGTAAGTATAGACTGTATTAGGCTGCTGTGGGTATTTTGTACATGTCTGTGTTTTATGGTGTTTCAGACAATGGAGGTTTGGGCATCAGGCAAAGGAACAGCAGATGAAGTTAATTTCTTTTGTCCTTCCCATTTTTCCTAGTGAGGTTGATGGGGTTTTGTTTGCTTTCCTAATGAGGTGGTGATTTACACATCTTGGAGAACTGCTATTTCTATGCCCTGTGTGTAAGATTTTTAGCCTTGTAAATCTGATTTTGATGCATATAGGAACTCAAAGCAGATGTGTGCAGCTGGGCAGACTCTTTTGCCAGTGCTTTTCCTTGGGATGATAATCCACATGCCGAGATTTCAAATGAGTTTAATACGCATTTTCTTGATTAATGGAAGATGGCAGAGTGTAGGAGACTGAAACAGTTCGTGCTTTGCTTGATTAATTAATAAGGGACTCTCTTTTCCCAGCTTCGACTCATTATGCTAATGAAGTGTCATCAATTAAGGCTTTCCCTTGATTATTGAATCTGTCAGGTAGTGCTCAGTGAAAATGTTGCATTCCTTCCCAGTTTGGGTGGAATTGCCATTACAGCCTTTTATGAACTGCTCCTGCCATTAGATGATGTTTGTTCTATTTTCTCATTATTGCATCTCTTTCCTTGACCTTGAGAGAGATGACTGTGAAAAGCTTGGAATGACCAGGATAATATGGAATCTAGAGGGTGGGTGAGGAAAATGTTTTAACAGAAACAAATACAATATTCTTCATTTGGAAGCTATATGTAATTATTAATGCTAGAATAAACAATTAATTCCAGGTTGATGTTGAATGTCCTAGAGAAAGTCTTTGACATTGTCATCAAATTGGAAGGGTAGCTCTGAAGCAAGTCATCATTCACCATTTCTCTCATTATTACTTACATTAAGTTTAAGAGAAAGCAAGTTTCCTAAGGGAAATACCCCAATAGAGAAAGAAATACATTGCAAAATGTTGTATTCTCTTCAGGTAAAAATTTCCTTGTCTTTCAAATATTGCTCCTATTTACAAACAGGTAGAGGTAGCAGAAATGTGAAAAACAAACAAGAATAGAAACAAGTATAGCAGTTTAGAAAACAAATAGGCTTCTATGTTAGTAGGCTCTTCTCACCTGAAAATGAAGGCCTCAGTATGAATCAACCTCATTACTTTGTGTAGGCTAACACACTCAGTAGGGAATGCAGTACTTTAAGGGAAGGTGGTGCTCATTAGTGAGAGTCTGTTGAGCCATTTAGAAAGATGGTAAGTAGAAGAAGTAAGAAAGACACTCACAGTCACCATCCCATTCCCACTCTGGTAATTGACATCTTAGGGGAACAATGATAATGGATTTGTTTAATTTTCTCTTTTAACTTCACCTAAGGGAACAAAATGATTTTTATAGCATTATGGTACATCCCTTGCCCTGGAGACAACTAATATTTTTCAGCCAGTAGTATCATCTGTTTAATTAATCCATCAATGTCTCGGTTTCTCTAAATGAAGAATGAGGAGATGATATTCACTCATGGTAAATTTTCTAAAGATTTGTAGTCTAAATAAGTGGAGAAGTAGATGGGGGTATTTCACTACTCTTTAGTAAACACGTTCATATTGTATTTTGAATGACAAAATAACATAACATGGTATCTATACAGTGAATACTATACCCATTTACTTCATTTCTTTTATTTCTAGTAAAATATACTTCAAGTACAAGTATATATAAAGTCTGAAAAATCAGTACACAAAGGTCAGACATGCTGCATTGTTGTGTACTTTTAAATAAGTCACTAAGAGCTCACAAAGGTGAAATGGGATATAACAAGTCTAATAAAAATGCTTTTCAACACACTGTAAATACCTTTCCCTTGTGCATAACAAAATATATTTTTATTTCTCTAGTAAACAATTTTCTTTGTGTTAGGAAGCAAGCCTTGTGTAATGTGGCATATGGCAGTCTTTATGTATGCAAGCCCTTCAGCCAAACATGATGTGTGAACCTGCTGTGCACCTCAACTCTCCCTCGCTGACCAAACTAAGCCGTGTTCCCATGGCCCATTTTTCTGTTCCATGATAAAAGAAATATCCACTTCACTTGGTTGCATATTGAGTTAATAAATGTAAAGTTGCTAGAAGTGAACTGATGCTTAAATATTTACATTCTCCAAATAATATGCTATGAGGGGAAATAGAATAGCAACACATTGAATTGTGGTTATAAAGGTAGTAAAGTGAAGAAGGCAGGGTAAGATGTTCCAGCTAATTTTGTTTTAGAAGAATGGATTAAGGCATGTCATGATACATAATAAAGACTTAATAAATGTAATCATTTTATTCCATTTTCACTACATAGATCATGCCATTGATACTCTAACATAGCATATTTTCACTGACCAAGTTAGAGATAGAACACAATTTCCATGATGCAAATGTATTAGCATAAGCAGGAAACTCATCTCTTGTAGGAGGACAGGTGTATTCTAGAGCCAGCATTCAAGTCAATTATGTACGTCTACTTTAGAGTCCAGAGTCCTCTTTTCTTGTCACAGCAAAATCCTGAGGAATATCAGAAAAGCGAACATGACAATTTTAATAGAAATGAATTATATAGACACACCAAATACTTCCTGTTGTTAAAAATATTGTTTCTTCTTTATAAGGAAAAGTAGTATTTGCCTTATCACTGACATATTTATAGCCAAATCAAAGTGGTCTGAAATTGCTTTTATTGAAACTTGAATTTTTAGTCCATTTTCTGTTCTCTGCCTTTATCCCCAGCTCTGAAAAGTGAAAGTTACTCTGTGAAATAAAATATAAAGTATTCCAGTATAACTTTAAATTATTCATCATACCAATGCCAAAATAAGAAAGAAAGAAAATTCTACAGTTCTTATCTTAAAGAGATGAGATAGTTTGTTCTGGAGCAATTTGAGTGACCATGGCCTGGGAACACAGATATAGATGACCACAGATTTCGTTTCCAACAAAAAAGCAGTTTTAGGAAGTTTTATACTTTTAAAGAACAAAGAAAATCATAAATCATGGTAAGTTAAAAATGCATTGGTGGGTAGCTCAGAGAGGGAGCTGTAGCAAGATGGGGGAAACTTTTCTGCAGGTCCAAGTTATTTTCTGATGATATCCTTAGCTTTTGAGCTGGTAGAAGCTGGAGGTCTACTAAGTTAATAAATTCCAAAAGGTTGAAATCTGTAAGTCACATGATTTTAATATCAATATGAAGGTAGGCAAGAAATGGCTGTTCCAGAGGGCTAGAACTAGCTCAATGTGAGGCAATTAACCTCTGGATGTGCAGCATTCCAAACTCTGCACAATACTGAAACTCTAATCAGTCAATTGGTCTCTACAGACACTGCTTCTTTTCAGGTGTTTTCGTTAATAATCATAAGTATCAATATCAATACATGAATAAATGCGTAGCTTTGAGAATATATTGTAAATATGTATATTCGCATAACTAAAGAGAAATAGTTTTTCTCAATTGATAAATATAAATAATGACATTTATCTATACACTTACTTTGTGTGTACATATAATGGGGTGCTATGAAGGTATGCATATGTTTAATAGCATCCATGTGGCAGTCAGAGGACAATTTGTTGAAGTTATCTCCTCCCTTCTTCCTTGAGGGGCACAAGGATCAAACTCACATCATCAAATTTGGTGGCAAATACCTTTATCCACTGAGCCATTTAATTGATGCATTTAAAAAATGCAATGTGTACTTTTGTTCCCTCCTCAGGACTAATTTTATTTCTCCTTTATCACACTGTTTTAATATTTTATTTAATTGCTAATAGCTATTTGTGAGTAAATGTCCTACTTACCTTTTTTTTTTTTTTTTTTTTTTTATTGGGTTTTCGAGACAGGGTTTCTCTGTGTAGCTTTGCGCCTTTCCTGGAACTCACCTGGTAGCCCAGGCTGGCCTCGAACTCACAGAGATCTGCCTGGCTCTGCCTCCTGAGTGCTGGGATTAAAGGCATGCCCCTACTTACCATTTTTAATGAGTATAATGCTCAGACATTATTCTAAAATGCCCACATGGCAAAATACTCATCTTTGAAAAAATACATGACCATGTCTAATGTCTAGGTTCATTTGATATAAATTATCCATGAGCACAAAGTCTTAATACTACTTTTCTTTCAATCTGTCTTAACCCATAACTCCCAATTTGACCTACAGCTTGATCATTGACTAAAATGTCCTTAAACAGTTAAAGGAGAATATCATCGCCAAACACACACACACACACACACACACACACACACACACACACACACACA
>CABHPR010135059.1:0-29355 GCA_902168415.1 Peromyscus melanophrys
TGTGTGTGTGTGTGTGTGTGTGTGTGTGTGTGCGTGTGTGCGTGTGTGCGTGTGCATGCATATGTATGTTGTATATTTTAGAGGATTAAGCAACATCCCACATTGTCAATCAAATGGTGACAATAAAAATACCTCTAGACACTTAAAAATGTCTCCTTGAGGGTAAAGCATGCCTGGTTGGGAACTGCTCAGCCAGAGGGTGCCAGGGAGGCCTTTTCAGATGAAATGTAGCACACAGATTCAGATTTACCTCGAATGGAATTGGTATTAAGTGGCCAAAATGAGTATGTTTTCATAGTATGAGTTTACTAAAAGTGGAAAGCATTGACTTGTTTCCCAGACAATTGTTTAATTAGGTAAATTGCATACTTTGTCACTCTCAGAGTTTACCAGGGATTTCTTTTCTAGACAGGATTTTGAACTAAACAATCTCCTAAATCCTTTTTAATGATAAGATGCTATAATTTTGGCAGTGCTAAAGATAAAGATTTGCAAAATTAATCCTCTGTTTGTCTCTCCCAAATGCCCTCTGTCTTTGCCAGGATTGTGGTTAAGCACAGGGTCATACACTAATTATGAAAAATGTCTTCCCACCAAGACCGGAAATCTATTTTTGAGAAAAAGAGAAGTGCATTCTCCAAACTGACATATTAGTTTTTTCTTCAAAATGATATATTAGTTTTAAGAAATATCCACTTACTCATTTTTATTTTGTGGGAGGGGGTGCCTACATGCCTCAGTCACATGTAACAGCACGGATAACTCTCAAGAGTTGGTTTCCTCTTCCATCACCAGTGTTCAGATATCACTTACAGTGGGTCAAAAAGGATGAAAGAAAACAAAATTACTTAGGGAATTTCAGAGAATGAATAGTTCCCATTATCAAATGAGAAATGAGTCTGTTGATAGGATAAAGAACGTTTAGTTAAATTACAGGCAAAGTTCAGTTGAAACAGTTTGTGGAATGTGTCCTCTAAAATGTTGTACCTTATATAGATATTAATCATTGTTATCCTGAGTGATTTTATTGGTATACAAACCAGGAAAAAAAAAAACAGTTCACAAAGAAACAAGTGAGTTGATTATGAAGAAATCCTTTCAAAATATTTATCATGACAAGTTCTTCTCTATATTTTAATTTACCTTGTTATTTTCCTTTACTGCATATTTCAAGTGTATTTTGAACACAATTATCTGTGCTTTATTTTCTAGTTGTTTTTTATCCTTACTGCTGGTGGCTGCTGTGGTTTGGAAGATCAAACAGACTTGCTGGGCTTCGCGACGGAGAGAGGTAGCAGTCACATTATCTAATCTCTGTGAGGGTTTGAGCAATCATGGATCTCTGCTAACTCATACATATGCTCTTTCAAGTGCAGAGTTATCAAATAATTTTACACATTAACAGTGATAAGTTTTCTATTTTTAAAATTTCAGAGTTGAGCTGGGTAGTGGTGATGCCTCACACCTTTAATCCCAGCACTCAGGAGGCAGAGTTCGAGACCAGCCTGGTCTACAGAGCAAGATCCTATACAGTCAGGGCTGTTACACAGAGAAATCCTGTTTCAAAAAACAAAATAAAACAAAACAAAAACCAAACAAAAAATGATTTCAGAGTTGACAACCACAATCATTTCAAGACAGTATCTGTATATATATATTGGTTAGTTTTTTTGATAGTATTAGAATTCATAATGAATACTGATATTAATTTTGTTAAGTAATCAGTAAACCTTTACTTTGAAATTTAGTTATGATGTAGGAATGCTGCTTTATAGTGTGTATCTGTTGAAGTTAAGACAGTTCCAAGTATATTTATCTATTTTTTTTTTGCTTTAGGGAAGATATCTATTATTATAGCAGTGTTTTTATAGGGGAGAGTGATTCAATTTCTGCCATTTCTTGATCATCTGATTACCCAGTTATATCTAAAAGAAACAGGTCAGTTTGATGCACTTCTGTGTCAGAATTAGTCATGATGTTCCTTATAATTCTAATATTGGTTAAAGGAGGGTTATACTTTCACGAAGTTGCATCTTATGATGTAAGCACCCTAGAAAACATAGCTTCTTGTCTTTTGATGTATTGGTTAGTGGAAAGAAGCAAGAAACATGCTCAACTGATGAACAAAATAGCTACATTTATTGTTCTATAGCTTATATAATAAAAACTCTTAGTTTCCATTTACTGAATGGAAATTATGTTCTATTAATGTTATTATTCTAAAATTAGCATCACTGGTAAATTATTTGCTGCACATTTCCCAGCATTTTTATGTGCCTATGGAATTCCACATATAAGACAATATTTCAAGCCAATTGAAACAACCTAGAGTACTTGAAGCTATAGAATGAGTGAATATGACTCAAATTTACAAGTTACCTGTATTTTCAAAACCCATTGCCTGCTTTAAGGTACTTGGAAATTGAAGTTCCCCTCTCTGAGTTTCTGTTCATCTTAGTCTCGTGTTCATCTGTGATTCAATATATGGCCAGTACAGCAGCAATGAATTTTGACATGATGGAGTTCCATGATAAGAGAGTATTCTTGGTAAGGAGCTTAATAAATATACACATACGTGAAATTCTATGTGGATTCTAATGTTCTCTGTTCCTGGCAGATGGTGTAGTTTAAGAAGTAGAGCCATAAATCATGATGGTAGGCAGTCAATGGGAAGGCCACTGGCAATGGAATAGAGCTGGTAACTATCTATTTCCCTAACCATTAGGAACAAATGACTCAGGATTGGCTTCTGTGCTGCATTCTGAAGAGCAGTGTTTAGATATCTGCTCTCAGAGTGTACAAAGCTAGGCTCTGCAACTGCAGTGCTGTGCAGAGATGCACAGTCCCTCTACCGTTTGCTGCATCTGACCATTAGTACATGCTGTTGAATTTCCTTATCACTATAAAGAGCTTTGTGACATTTAACTAAGCTCAGTTTGAATTTATATATAGGATTCTTCACTTATATTAAGTAAGCTTAGAATCAGTACAATTATTTACTATGTGAAAATAAAACATATATTTACTCTTTGAAAAAAACTATTATTTATATATCTACGTTCCCTCTTTAAATGACAAATGGATTTTGTTTAATATTTTGTCACCTCAGAGTAGTAATGCTGTTTTGTTGTTTCATTTTAGAAGTTTTAAAATAAACTTACATTTTGATTGTATGTTAAAACCTTCCAAAATAATCTGTGGACATGTAAAGTATTAGAGAAAACCAGTGAGGAGCTGAGGAGCTACAATATGATTATTAGGTACTGCACTACATGAAAGCATGTTGTTATGGCTGTGGTTTCCTCTCGGTGTGAGGCCTTTGTCTTTAAAGGACAGAGAGGTAGTCTTTCTGTCATAAATGTGATTTGCTCACCTCGGCCCAGACAGCAGATCTGGGCGAGAACCTGTTAAGCCGTATTGCATGGGGGTTCATATATGTTGTGGATTTTTCTTCAGTTCAGTTTTACTAAATACCTTTAAATGAAAGACATTAAATGTTGTAGGAAAATGTCATATGTTAATGTCCACAGTAAACATGATATTATCTTGGTTGACTATTGGAGACCAATTTAGACAATCACTTTTATTTTATTGAAGAATTATTTATATTTATGTTTGTTTTCATAAGCCCTGGAGATTCCAGCGACACTAGAGATGTCATTAGGTAATAAAGGAAAGGTGACTCACTGTCTTTGTTTTCTGATCTCCAAACCCTTTCAAGTCATCATGTGCTCACAGTGATAATTGTATTTCAGACAGTAGGTGAGCAGAGGCAGGTCTCCTGTCCTTCACTTCTCCTAACTCAGCACTGGCTAAGACTCTTATGTGCCCTCAGTGTGAGGCCCTCATTCGTATTGTTTACATGGGTCTGATTCTCTCTCTCAGAAACACAGAGCTACTATTATTGTTACATTTGGGGTCAGCCGTGATGGACAGAATGTTGGTTTATCTGCAATGATATTTTTTCTTAGAATTTTTGTGATTGTTTTATAAAGTTGTACTTTTCCAAATACAAGGACTGTTTAAAATGAGAATTGCTGTGGGATGTTCTGTATGCTGTGAATGTGTTGCTCTGATTGGTTGATAAATAAAATGCTGATTAGCCAGTAGCCAGGCAAGAAGTATAAGCGGGATAAACAGACAAGGAGAATTTTGGGAAGTGGAAGGCTGAGTCAGGAGATGCTGCCAGCCACTGCTGCCATGAGAAGCAAGATGTAAAGATACTGGTAAGCCACGAGCCACATGGCAAGGTATAGATTTATAGATATGGGTTAATTTAAGACATATGATCTAACTAGCAAGAAGCCTGAGCCATTAGGCCATACAGTTTTAATTAATATAAGCCTCTGTGTGTTTATTTGGGTCTGAGCGGCTGCAAGGCCCGGGCGGGGCTGGAGAAAACTTCAGCTACAGAGAATAACTTGGAAAGTCATGTATTGGGTTTTACCACAAGCATATTATTTCTTATTCTTTGATACCTTGGTTTCTCTTAATCATGACTATAATTTTTATAATATAATTTTAATATCAGACACATGATTATTACTCCTATTGAATAAGACACCTAAGAATTTAAGGGCTCTTAAAAGTCTATGAAGACTTCAATTTTGATATTACCTCTTCAACTTGGTTTCTATGGTAACTTACCTTCCACATAATATGAAAACTTTCTTTCAGACTATGCTAATGAATGGAAACAATAGGTGGATATTGTTTAGTGGAAATTAACACACTGGAAGGCGAATGTGTTATCACTGCTTATTCTTTTTTGCACAGGTATTGAAAACATTTAGCTTCAAGGATACATTCTAGTTTAACTGGTTATTACATGGACCAAAACAAAAATATTTGTTTACACCAGATGTGTGCTAAAAAATGACTTGAATAGTTGCTGTTTTAAGTGTCTTCATTTTAATATTGGAGTTTGAGCGTTTTAAAAAGTGTGTGAGTGTTTTGTCTGCATGCATGTCTGTGCACCACATGAATGCCTGGTGTCCACAGTCCAGAAGAAGATGTCTGACACTCTGGACCTGAAGTTCTAGATAGTTATGAGCTGCCATCTGGGTCCTGGGGATTGAACCCAGGCCAAGAAGAATAACAAGTGCTAACAACTGAGCCATTCAGCTCTGAGCTTGAAAGTTTCATGCTTATCTTAAGACATAAACAAATCAAGATGTTCTAACTTTTTATTATAATCATTTCTTTGACTAACAAAAATACTATGACTATTTAATAGTTAAAAGAAATGACGTATTTTCTACTTGAAAACTTTCTATTTTTCCATGTCTTGAATGATTTAGTTGGAGTGTGTCTTAGTGAGAGTCTAACAGGGAAATCCACATTCCTTAGTAAGAGGAGCCTCATTCTTACTCAGCTTCATGTTATCCACGAGTCTTTAAATGATGAGTTCATTTCCTTTATAAATTCAGTTAAATTTCCAGTTCTTCAGACTTTCAAAAATATTAATATAGAATTTAACCACAGTATTTAACAAGATGTTTCTAGAATATTGTGCTCCTCTGGTGCTTAAAAATAAGTAAGATTAAAAAAAAATAAGTAAGATAAAAAGCCTGGCATGAAGAGATGTCCTGTGAACTTAAGCATACATTTTGGAGTCGTGCAGCATAAAATCTAGACTTGGATTTATTGTCATTAGCCTTGAGTTTTAATTGAAAATGATCAACTAAAACTTATGTGTAAGAGCTTTGAGTTTAAGTGTTTTTCTTGCTGTATTGCAGACTGATTGATAAATACTAATAACAACAGAACGGTCATAGGCTAAAGTTTTGAGAAAATACTCCATCTTTAAATAACATCCAACACATTACATATAAACACACAATACTTAGGAAACTACTGGGTTATTGTGTTACTCCTGCGGGTGAGGTATCATCTATGAAAAATTTTTGGAAATGAGATTAGTAATGGAAGTGAATTAGGAATGTGAAGTATTGGATAAATGTATATAGAATTAATATGCAAACATTTGCAGTGATTTTAAATAAAATATAAAATATGAAAATTATCTCCTGAAATATAGTTTTTAAAAATGTTGGGCATTATCATTGTTTGGGCCCAATTATTTAGGTAGATTAAGAAATTGCCAGTGATAGTGACTTTCTCTGAGGAAATATTATGTGATTAGCCATAAAACCTTACTTTTTATGTATTCAGACAAATATCTGTACACAAATGTATTGGATATACATGCTTAAGTCTTTATTCTCCCAAATTTTATTCTTTATCTAAAATTTAAAAACATTAATTAATCAACAATTTCATAAATGAGTACACTGTATTTACATTGTTTCCACCCTCCCCATCTTTCCAACTCTTCCTGTGTTGCATGCATGCACACACACACCCTACTGAATTCAGTTAATGTTGCCTGTATGTACATGTGTAGGACTGATCACTTAGGATTGGGAAACCTATCAGGTGCCTTTCCTTGTAGATAACTCTTCCTCCTCCAGCAGCCATTGAGTCTGTAGAGTCCTTCGTTGAGGGGTGCAGCTTTGAGGAATTTTCATCCATCCACATTGCCCTGTCTCCTGGAGTGGTTTTGTAAGTAGCCCTGTTGTTGAGAGTTCATAGGTGTGGCACACTGTCATGTCTAGAAGAAACTACCTTGTGGCAGCCATCCCTGTCCTCTGGCTCTCAAAAGCCCCCGCCCCATCCCCTACTCTTGATGTTTTCCGGCTTTAAATGGCTGGATTTGTGCCGAGCACCCCGTCATCAGACTTCTTTAAATTTTGACCATTGTGAATCTCTGTAGTAGCCCCTGTCTTCTACAAAAAGAACTTTGATGGGGACTTAATATTGCAATTCCCTGTGGATACAAGGAAAATATTGAGAATACAGTTGGCAGCTCGGTTAATTTAGGAAAATGACAGAAGTAGATTCTCTTCTATCATCTCCGGCATCTCCAGGTCAAGTTCTCACCTCACTTTACAGTATCAAACATGGATTTCCCCCTCTTGAATGGTCTCCATGTCATTTTATTATGGATGTCTTGGCAGCTTGGCCGCTGTTGTGGTTTCCAGGCTTTGTTTGCTTGATTAATCATCTCCAGTTTTGATGCAGATGTTCACTTTGGAGCACAGAAGAGACTCTCCCTCTAAAGTCTGGGCTTAGAGTGACAGAAAAAATACAGTACTCTAGCGTCAGGTCATGGTTTGCTTTTAAAACAAGGGGGAGGTATGCTTGGGCAGCAATTACAACATGTGAACTACGTATATCATCTTTTTGGTATAAAGAAACATTCTTTAATCTAGTAATTAGATTTTAAATAATATATTCTACATATATATATAACTGCCTAGTTCTTCAAAGTAAACTCATTCAAAGATATTAATAGAGGCCTTTTGCATATGAAAACAATTTCATGTTATTTCAAAAGGTTCTTGAAGTACGTTCTGCCTCCTTGCTTTGAGATGTTTGTAGCTGAAAACAGAATGAAGTACAGATGTGTTAATATGAAACATGCTGTTCTTTCTTCCAGTGACTTCCTGAAGTATTGTTCCAACTCTATTCAGAAAACAAGCGAATCAGTCAGACTAAATCTTAGCTTCAGAAAGTTATGCATCTTAAAATTTTCTTTACCTGGGACATACACAGCATGCTCTCTCTGATAACTTGTGCTTATGGGAATGGCATTATGTGCATGGAAGTGGGCACTGCCAGTCACAAACAAATACTTAAATTAGAGACAAGAAAGAAGAACCTAAAAGTTTAGAGTTTGGCTTATCTATGTCCTAAGAGGTAAGCGTTTGCGTTTTCCTACTCATGGACTCCAGAGGGGAGTGTTTGCACATGTAATCTGGAGAAGCTATAATTCAAAGTCAGTTCTGTCAGATTCCAAAATCCAAGCTCAGTGAACTACATATAGAATTCCAAAGATGACTTCATGAAAGCAGGTTTGATTCGTAGTTGACCATTTATAATGTACCTAAGCACCTGTTTGTTGTGGTGGGAATAGACTGCAGATTCTGTAATGTGAAGACATGATCGATCCTTATTTGATGTAACACATAGGAAGGAGGAGCAGTGCTTGCTTAGTTCCAGCACAATACTCCCTCACCACCGAGAATGTTTATTCTATATTTATTGAAATACCTTTCATAGGATTATTTAAAGACTGACTTAACCATGTAAAATTCATATTTATCCAAAGAAAATAGATACAAATTAAATTACTTATTGTACTTCTAAAAATTTTTAAACTTAATAATCTGTTTTCATAAATCATTTTTCTTTTACTTAAGAATTTTTTTCATTCATTTTTGCACACCAGTCAAAGATCCCCCTCTTCCCTCCTCCTATCCCCACAGCCTCCCCTCCGAACCCATCCCCCACTCCCTCCCACAAGAAGGCAAGGCCTCCCATGAGGAGGCACATTCAGTAGAGGCAAGTCCAAGCCCTTCCCCCTGCCTCAAGGCTGCACGAGGTGTCCCATCATAGATAGTGGTCTCCACAAAGCCCCCTCATGCACCAGCGATGGATTCTGATCCTACCGCCAGGGGGCCTCCTAAGCAGATCAAGCTACACAACTGTCTTACCATGCAAAGGGCCTAGTCCAGTCCCATGTAGGCTCCACAGCCATTGATCCAACTTTCATGAGTTCCCTCTAGTTTGGTTTGGTCGTCCCTGTATGTTTCCCCATCATGATCCTGATGCACTTGCTCATAGAATCCCTCTTCTCTCTCTTTGACTGGACTCCTGGAGCTCTGTCTAGTGATTGGCTGTGGATCTCTGCATCTGCTTCCATCAGTCATTGAAGAAAAGTTCTGTGATGACGGTTAGGGTATTCACCAGTCTGATCTCTGGGGCATGCCAGTTCAGTTCAGGCACCCTCTCCACTATTGCTAGTAGCCCAGGCTGGGGTCATCCTTGGAGATTCCTGGCAACTTTCCTAGCACCGGGTTTTTCTTTATCCCCATGATGTCTCTCTCTATCATGGTATCTCTTTCATTGCATCCCCCCTCCCTTCCTGTTCCAGTTCAACCATCCCATTCCCTTATGTTTTCATCCTCTATCCCCTACCCTCCATTGCCCACCCCTCATTCCCGGTTCACTCATGGAGATCTCATCTATTTCCCCTTTCCAGGGTGGTCCATGCATCCCTCTTTGGGACCTCCTTGTTAGTTAGCTTCTCTGGAGTTGTGGGTTGTTGCCTGATTACCCTTTGCTTTATATCTAGTGTCCACTTATGAGTGGGTACATAACATGTTTGTCCTTCTGAGTCTGGGTTACCTCACTCAGGATGATATTTTCTAGTTCTGTCCATTTGCTTGCAAGTTTCATGATGTCATTGTTTTTCTCTGTTGAGTAGTACTTCATTGTGTATATGTACCACATTTTTTTTTTTTATCCATTCTTCAGTTGAGGGGCATCTAGGTTGTTTCCAGGTTCTGGCTATTACAAATAATGCTGCTATGAACATAGTTGAGCATGTGTTCTTGTGGTATAATTGAGTATTCCTTGGGTATGTGCCCAAGAGTGGTATAGCTGGGTCTTGAGATAGATTGATTCCCAATTTTCTGAGAAACTGCCATACTGATTTCCAAAGTGGCTGTACAAGTTTGCACTCCCACCAACAGTGGAGGAGTGTTCCCCTTGCTCCACATCCTCTCCAACATAAGCTGTTTGCAGTGCTTTTGATCTTAGCCATTCTGACAGGTATAAGATGGCATCTCAGAGTCATTTTGATTTGCATCTCCCTGATAATTAAGGATGCTGAGCAATTCCTTAAATGTCTTTTAGCCTTTTGAAATTCTTCCTTTGAGAATTCTCTGTTTAGCTATATAGCCCATTTTTTAGTTGGACTGTTGGGTATTTTGATGTCCAGTTTCTTGAGTTGTTTACATATTCTGGAGATCAGCCCTCTGTCAGATGTGGAGTTGGTGAAAAACTTTTCCCATTCTGTAGACTGTCGTTTTGTCTTATTTACTGTGTCCTTTGCCTTACAGAAGCTTCTCAGTTTCAGGAAAATGGTTATAGTTCTATCTGTTGTAAAACATCCTAGTTGAGAGAGATTAAAATTTGTTAAAAAGTGTCAAGTATTGCTAGGGCCAACTTTTAAAGGATTATGCTATAGAGTTAATCAATGCCAAGTGTTTTTCTGGTGCATCCCTTTGAAATGTATCCAACTTCGATGAGTATGAGTTGCGTTTATTGTTGTCTATGTGTAATATAAAGAATATTAGGCGTTGAATTACATATTACTGTCATGATAGAAGCTCCTGCACACCTTGGACTCTTTTCTTTTTTTGTACCTCTTCCCGACAGTGGTTTTCTTCAAAGTTTTTTAAATATTTTGTTATTTTGAGACAGACAGAGAGAGATAGAGACAGAGAGAGAGAGAGAGACAGAGAGAGAGAGAGACAGAGAGAGAGAGAGAGAGAGAGAGAGAGAGAGAGAGAGAGAGACCGCGAGCGAGCGAGCGCTGACATGTTTGTGTGTCATGACCTATGTGTTGAAGTCATAGAACAACTCCGTGGAGATTTTTCTCTCCTTCCACCTTTTCCTGGGTTTCAGAGATGGAGCTCAGGTCACCAGGATTGCAAGACAAGCACCTTGTGCTGCCTAGTCTATATCAACTTGACACAGGCAGTCATTTTGGAGAGGAAACCTCAGTTGAAAAAATGCCCCAAGCACATTGTCTTGTGGACAAGCCTGTGGTACATTTTTGTAATTAATGATTGGGGAAGAGCCCAGCTCACCGTGGGAGGTTCTTCTAGGTAGTATAAAAAAGCAGACTTGTACCTGTTGTGTGTGTTTACTATTTATTTATTTTTATTTTTATGTTTTTTTTTTAATTTTGAGATTATAGTATAATTACATTTCTCCCTCCAAGCAATCCCTTATAATTCTTACTTGTTCTCTCAAATTTATGGCCCCTTTTTTCATTAATTGTTGTTGAATACATGAATGTTTATATACATATATTTCTAAATTATGTTCATTTTTAAGCCTATGTAGTGTTCTTATATTGTAATATATTGCATGAATTATTATATAATGATTTGAAAAGAGTTTGAGTTTTGACATTGGAGTCAATACAATAAAAGTTGACTGTTAAAGTGATAATGCTTCCAGTGGTCTGTATTAACTTCATCCATATTTTGTAAATTGATGCTTAATCAAAGAATTTGACCACAGTCCTAAAGTTACAATTGAGACAAATACACATGTGTTGAGCATCCTCCTGCATGGTACCATTACACTTGTAGAATTCTTTGTTGCTGGTATAACACTTGACCATAAGTGTGCATGTTTAACCCAGCACAGACTTTATAGGTACTTTGTTTCCTAAGCTAAATGTTTCCACTTGTGAATATTCGGAGTCTATCCATCTGGTTCTAACTTGAGGGAAAATGCTTCTAGTATGATAATTTTATGTAGGCTAATTATGCGTTGTGCAGGACTAAGTAACTGCACGGCAGGATAAAGCTATCTTAATTCCATATTTCATACTTAATTTAGAATAAATTTGCTTTCTACTATTATCAAATTCTATAGTGTTGCTTTCACAGTAACTCTGTTACATTATTTGTAACATGGAGACAGTTAATACACAGAATGATTCTGACATTGTACACAAACTCAGTCTCTAGCAGTGGTTTAAAAACCAATGATTAGAAAGAAAACCTTGTGTGGTTGATTTTGTGTCTCCTGTGGAGCACATCCCTCATCTCCAGGCATCACAGCCCTAAGATAAATGATGCCTTTATCTAGAAAATACCTTCAGCAGTGCTGAATGTGATGTTCATTTCTTTTCAGATTCTTTGAGGCTCCTGTAATTATAATTTGATTTAATCCCTTGTCATTTAATGCCATGAATTGTCCTTTAAGTATATTTATGCAACACATTCTTTACATTGTATCAAGTGAACATGGTATTAGCTTCACTCATGATTCTAGTTTTGAAAATGAAACTATTACATATTAATTATTTTAAGTATGAAACACATTATTCCGTTTTAACTCCACCTTTGCACATGGGCTGCAATCCAAACTTGAGATTATTCCACAGCCAAGTCAGTGGTGGACAGTTTCTTCTTATTCAGAATAGGTAGGGATGAGAATGATCTTTTCCCCTTAGAGCTCCTTTTATAGACATAGTTTCCCATTTCTTTGGCAAATTGGTATCATGAAGTTTTATTCTAGTAATAGAGAATGTTTAGAAGTAATTTTTCTTTTTATCAGAAGCAAACACAGGCGGTTTGCCTTCAGAAAGGAGCATCGTTCCAATGATGAACGGTTTGTTATTACTTGGAGAATCATTATTTGGCTAGCAGATGAGCTAACATAAATTTAACATTTTGTATCTCTTTCTTGTTTTCATATAAATTATAACAGGTAACATATCTTTTTGCTTCAGTATTCAAAATTACATTCTTGTCCAGCCCCTTGATTTTCTCCATGCAACTAACCAATCAGTTTTATTTTTCTTGCTGTGTTCTTCTAACATTATTACATGCATATACAAGCCATGTCAGCATACATTATTTTTTCTACATTTTTCCCATAAATGACATCATAGTCTCTATTACCCATTTAACAGAAAAAAATCTTTAAGATGTAATAAATTATTGTAATTTTAAATTAGTTACCATATTAAAATAACATTTACATGCATTGATGAGCTTAAATATTTCTTTTTTGTTATCATTGTTTCTATTATTTATTGCTGTTAAGTATAACATATATTTTTTAGTTATTTTATATTTTGAGATCATAATACAATTACATCATTTCCTCTTTCCCTTTTCTTCCTCCAAAATCTTCCCATATACCCCTCATTGCTCTCTTTCAAATTGATGGCCTCTTTTTCATTAGTTGTTGCATGCATATGTGTGTATGCACATATATATTCCTCAAGACATAAATACCCTTTGCTCAGGCTGTATAATGATACTTGTTTGTATGTTTTCAGGGCTCCCATTTGGTATCAGAAGACCAATTGATGTGTTCTTCCCTGGGGCAAGGCTCTCCTGCTCTCCACTTTTCATAGTTGTCCTTTATGTAGAGTTAATACCTGGTGATCTTTCACTGTTCACTTTAGCATGATTGGTATTCTTGTCCCAGTTGGTCTCTTGAGTTTGTGTTTGTGTTGCTTAGACCATGTAGACCTTCTGACGTTACTAAGTGACAGGATCTCATGGCAAACCCCGTGCTGAGGTGTTTTTTATAGAGTTTCATAAGAATTCCTGACCTTCTGTGTGATTTAAGACAGTTCTCAACTCATATTATTTTGAAGTAGCTCTTCATAACTTTATGGGACTTACTAAGATTTATAACAGTGGTACAGGGAAGTCAGCACTTGAGGAAGTGACTCAGGACACAGGAGGCCATGAGAAAGCCCCATGGGTTTAAATTAATATACTGATAACTCTTTTACGTAGTATGTGTTTGTTTATGGGTGTTTGCATACTTCATAAGTTGATATTGAGAGATGATATAGTGATAAGATCATTATATTACTTATTTATAATTGTTTTTAAAATCTTATTTTGTTGTTAAAGAATGGTACTAACTTATGCCTTTCAAGCCTTGAACTTCCACTCTGGGACTTTAGAAGCAGAATTTACTATTTTGCCTTATTTAGTTCTAATGACTTTGCATCACTGACTCTTCAGTTACTAATAGCTCAAATGACCAGAATTTCAAAACTAAGTTAACAGTGGTCAAGATTTGCAAAATACGTGCAATTGAAAACCTGAATAGTTGTCATATCATTTGGAAGCCTTCTTTGACCATCTTCATGATTAATTACTGTTCTCTATCAAATGTTTCTATTAGTGCAAATGTTTTTTTCTTGAAAATGCCAAGTTATTATTATAAAGTAGCATTAATTTCCATAAACATGCAGGTCTAGTTTTTTTTTAACTTCTTCTGTAAAAGTGGTAACATATGTGTTTAAGTTCCTTCTTAAGTGGAATGCAGCACAGTTCACAGTTGAAACTGTCTTTGACTTTTAAAAAGATGTAAAGTCCAAAGTTTTTGATCCAAATACGAGATATCTGCCATTCCCAGAAGGAGGATTTTCATTACATCATCAGTGTGAAACATTCATCTCACAAAACTGGAGAATATATATTATTACTTTCAGAATCCTATTTTGCCTGGCAGATGTGCTAACATAAAGTGAGCAGTAAATCTGTTTTGCTTCCTTTAGATAATTAGTAATTTACATATAACCTTTGGCTATTCTTTTATCTTAGAATACTCATATAAGTTGCACAAAATTGTTTTCCATGTAGAAAGTGCTTTGAAATGCAAAATATAATTAAATTCTCTATTATTTTATGACAGTTGTGTTGCTAAATGATGCTGTTGAGATGACTGTGAATATTCAAGGAGACTGAATGGAGTGTGGGAAGAAGTGAGGTTACAACCTCTAAGGATTACTTTAAGTCATTTTTTTAGTCCATTGAAACAAAATGAAATGCTGAAGTATTTAGAGCACTACAGCTTTTCTACATAAACGTGTTTGTAAACAGCTTCGTTGTTTGGGTGTCATGCTGTCTTGTGTACTCTGCTAAGGAGGCGGGAAGCCTGGTTTTTAGAGCTGCTTTGTTGTAGGAACTGTGTCTAGGGCATGGGCACAGAACCAGGAAACCCCCAAGAATTCTGGGCACTGGCACATCAAGAATGAGGCAATGCTGTAGTTAATGGTGATTTATATTCCAGGTTCTGGGGACTGAGACCAGTTCTGCAGGTGGCGAGTCAGAAAGTGTCTGTTTGTCCAGTTGGTCATAGCAAAATTAGTAGACTCTCTGACTGCCTTAGGACACAAAATGGTTCTGTTGTATTGATGTAAATGTAAAAATGTCATTGCGTTTTAGTGATGATTGAGCTTAGAATCTGCTTTTATGTGAAAATGTGTGGTATTCATTACCTATAAGGTTAGTATTTTATATTATTACATCATAGTCTCAATACTTCACTGGTTAGTGTTAGTGTAGTTTTTAGACCATGATTTGCCTTTTCACTTAGAATGCGTTCTATATGAACTATTGTGTATCAATTAATCTTTAAGGTATGCTGGTATAATTTTCTCAGGTGAAAAAATATACTTTAATTAGAAAACTTAAAGCTTGGGTAATAAAATTTATCTTCCATTCAATGTTGTGGAACCCAATTTGTCAAGAAAATTTCATATTAATTAAATGTATTTTCTGATAATGTCATTTAGTGATATCATGCATTCCAGCAACCTATTCAAAGACAAAATTATTAGGATTAACTTCACTTGTACTGTTTCTGTTGATGTTTTCTATCTTTAACCCAAAATTTTAATTATATCCTGATTGAAATTGTATATTAATGTGTCCTTTTAGATCAGTGCATGAGCATATTTTCCTTATTTTCATAAAACAGATTTAAATTTTAGGCCTTACAATTAGCAAATAACCTGCTCATTAATGAATAACGAAGAAATATTTTAATAACGGTTCCCTAGTTTTCCAATCAAATAAATTTCTCAGACACTTCTGGCAAGGAGATTAATACATAATGAGTAACAGTCTCACTGTCTATGATCCTTTCTGTTTAACCTCTATAAAACCTTTACGGTCTTCCCTCTTGATGACTCAGTACCGTCACCCTTTATCTAGTTGTTACAATATTTAATATGCCTCATTATTGTGCATAGAATTGCTTTTTATTTTTCTCAAGATAAATGTTTGTGGATTTCAATTGAAGGTGACTTTGTACTGAAAGCTGGCAGTTAACGATAACAGTGAATAACTTTTTATGAATGTGGGTACAGGGAAACCAGTCTGGCAGAGGTTATTGTTACACATAGTAAGTAGCCCACACACTTTGTGCAGGCTGTTAAATCTTGGTCATATGTGTGATTTCAGTTTGAGGAAAAGGGTATTGTAAGTTTTTTTTTTTTTTATCAATATTGAAGTTCACAGGGAACAGAATATGTTCTAATTGGCCTCATCTTTTTTTAATAACAGAAATTTAATGTTGAAAGTGAACTTCATAAACTGAAAATGGGAACGCTAAGCCATGAGGTATTGAAATCAGAATGTCCAGTTATTAAAGCGTGTGCTAACTTTGTGTGTGACTGAAGATTTAAGATGCAGATCGTCCCTCTGCCGCAGCATTAGCAGCTCCTGTGGATCACGAAACACATGCGTTCTTTTCTACAGCTCTGATAGATATCACTTCCTGTGTGTTCTCACCAAGTCCCCAGAGCCTGGACTGAAGTCAGCATTTGTCCCACTTGACATGGAAGGTGATGAGTGAGAAGTAATTGCAGATAGTTTCTCATAAGAGTTGTAAAACAATTGATTTGGGTATCAGATTTTATTTTAATTAAATCTGGCTTTCAAAACAATACATTCATATCTCTCCAAATTAGAATGAACTGAAGTAGAGACTGAAAGCTTTTGCATATGCTCACATCTTCCTTAAGCCCTTCTCCCTGGGTCCCACAGATGGAGGATGGACAATGGACACTTCTCTCTTATCTGTCCTTCCAGATTTCCTTTATGCATGTTCTAGTAAATGCAAATATGTAATTCCACATCAGTTATTTCTTACATAAAATAATATCATTTCATAATTTACCAAACCTGAGGTGTCACATGAAACATGGCAAAAACAGTTTCATGTGCTATCAAGAGAGAAAAGAATACTGGAAATTAAACATTGGCATGGTAGTGATTGATTGCCAAGGGCATCACAATGTCAGAAATTATAATCTACACAAAAATTCACACATTGGAGGTAAATCAATACAGTATGTTCCTTCTACCGCACACCATTTTTGTTTCTAAAAATACAAAGTGGGTATCGCCATTGCAGATTTTATTTCTATTTCTATAGACACATTATCTCATAGATGATATCCTAGTTTATTTAATCCCATATTCATACCCTTACTGTTTTCCTTTTTAGCTATTGGAACTTTATACTTCACTTTCTTTAGTATCTTTGCTTAGTGTATTCCTGAGCGAGGTTTTTGCTGTACCATATTCACTCTGTGTCTTTTATGCTTATCACTGTGTTTCTCTTCAGAGAGTTTTTTTGGTACTATATCCCACCAGTTGCATGAAGACCATATGGAGAAACTGCAGTTTTATAATTTGCCAAAGAAGAAATGGAGTTTTGGGACACTTTTAAGTTGCGCATTATGAATTCTGCAAAGTAATTGTTATTTTCCAGTGTTCATGAACCTTATATTTCTCTTTCTCTGCAAACTATGCATCTTTTCCCCCTTTTCTGTTAGGTTGTTAATCTCTCAGCAGTTTTTTGTTCCTGAAGTTCCTTCTGTCTTGAGATTAGCCTCTGTCTTTCTCAGGTTGTCATTTGATTCCTCCTCCGTTCTTTGAGCATCGTCTTAACCCATCTATATTCTTCTAGTGCACCCTCATGAGCTGTGTAGCCTGCAAGGGACAGAAACGGGGTTCACAAGACCCCAGACCCCAGCAGATCAGTGTCTGCATATGACCTGTATCTGCTCATAGGCGGTGCCTTTGAACTGCATGGCCTCACAGTGGAAGAGAGCGGCCAACTCTCTGCCTTCTCAGTTTTTGAGGACACTTAATCCCAATCATGAGGGTGGAACATTTGTGAATCAATCATCTTAAAATACTCTACCTCCAAAAACGCATAAGATTCAACCCAGGGCTTAGAATTTCAACAATAAAATATAAGAAGTTACTGTTTATGTTTAGTGGGGACAGAGTTATCAAGCTTTTGTGTCTTCTGTAATTCACATCATAGATACTTCCTGCTCCAAGGTTGTAATTTGACATAATTCCAATTAGAAATGCTTTGGTTTTATTTTTCTATTTTTGTGGACTCTTACTTCAGTGACTACAGTGACCTTTAGATCGAGTATTCATACTGCTGTGTACTCTTGTAAGCTGTAGGTGGGCACTACGACAGTTGTGTGTCAGATGTGGTTGAAATGTGTTGCCTCTGAGTCTTAGGTGCTTTTTTCTTCCCTCTTGGAAACTAGTTAACTAGATGCTCTTCCTTGGAACCTAGCAGCCCAGGGTGAATCAACATAGCCAGGTAAAGGCCTCCCTGAACTTGCAGTCACAGATGTGGTAGGGAAAGCTGGCCTTCCAGCCAGTAATCCGTCACCTAAGCATCTACTGGCTCACATTTCTCCCAGCATGCCAGAAGGCAGCAAGTGGAACAGAACTTCTTAACTAAGGACAGACTTCTGAGAGGGAATGAACTCTTGCTCTGAGTACTATGGTGTTTCATCCAAAACCGTAGTGCTTTTGAAACCACTGAAATATGGGTAGAATTTGAATAAGAAAGGTAACAATGGAATCATCTTTGCTCAGGACATGGGCATGGTCCATCAGGGCAATTCATTTTCATATAGAATAGCTTCCCTGTGGCTAGAGAAGCTCCTACAAGGACCCATGCCCGATAGATAGGGATGTTCAGACTTGGCAAATACCTCCAGTGATTCCATACCTGAAATACTTTGGAGGATTTTGAGTATCTACTTACCCAGGAAATAGCATTTAATTGTATTGCTATTATATTAAATTTTTGTCCAGAAGTGATGTTGAATATGACGCATGCTTTTGAATATCTGAAGACATGTAATGTTTTAATGTTTTTCTCCCCCCCCCCCCCAGGCAGGGTTTCTCTGTGTAGTTTTGGTGCCTGTCCTGGATCTCACTCTGTAGACCAGGCTGTGGTGGTATTGTGTTCCCCAAAATATTGTGCACTCTAATAAACTTATCTGGGGTCAGAGAGCAGAACAGCCACAATATTAAACATAGAGGTTAGACAGTGGTAGCACACGCCTTTAATCCTAGCATTCCAGAGGCAGAAATCCCTCTGGATCTCTGTGAGTTCAAGGCCACACTGGAAACAGCCAGGCATGGTGACTCATGACTTTAATTCCAGGAAGTGAGCCTTTAATCCCAGGAAGTGATGGCAGAAAGGTATATAAGGCGTGAAAACCAGGAACTAAACTGGTTAAGCTTTTAGGCATTTGAGCAGCGGTTCAGCTGAGATCCATTTGGATGAGAACTTAGAAGCTTCCAGTCTGAGGAAACAGGATCAGCTGAGGAATTGGCGAGGTGAGGAAGCTGTGGTTTGTTCTGCTTCTCTGATCTTCCAGCATTCACCCCAATAACTGGCCTTGGGTTTGTTTTTATCAAAAAGACCTTCTAAGATTCATGCTACACCAGGCTGGCCTCAAACTCACAGAGATCCACCTGGCTCTGCCTCCCGAGTGCTGGGATTAAAGGCGTGCGCCACCACTGCCCAGCTAATATTTTTCTCCTTAACGAGTATGTTCTTTTATAGTAGCATATTTACTGGTGTCTGATCTCACCTACAGCTTCATAATGAATCTCTTACATTTCTATTATTACAATTTCAGTTTTTCTCTGCTCTTTTAAGTTTTGGGGTTTACATCAATATCCATAAAAGATACTAGTTTTTAGTTTTTCCCTGTTGTGTATTTTTCAACATTAGAAATTAATGTTATGCTCTCTTCTAGACTAAGATATGGAAGTAATTCTTATTCTCTGCAATAAGAAACTCTGCTGGGGTTTCTCTTAAATTGTTGATGAATCCCGCTGTGACGGTGTCTGCTCTGGAGCCTTGAGGCCTACTGTGACAGTGTTGACTTCACCTGTGGAAATTTTTGACTTATGTTTGATTTGTGTGAAAATTTTTTTATTCTGATCTTACTTTTTTCCATAAAGCAGTAAGTAAATGCAAATCAAAGTAAATTAAGTGAGTGCAAAATAATAAGAGAAACAGATATTTGTATATAATTAGAAATTAAGGAAGTGGTGGATAGGGATGTGGGAAGGTTCTAGGAGGAGCTGGGGGAGGAAGGAGCCGTGATCAAAATATGCTGTGAAAAATTGTAATGAAAAATATTTATAAATTAAAAAGAAAGCAAGGAATCTTTTAAATTTGCTCTGTGTTGAAGAGAATGAAGGAATAGAAATTAAATTACAAATTTGGTTAAAATGAAGTAACATATAATACATTAAAATTCTATAGAATGAAATCAAAACCATAAAGTTACGTGTGACAAGAAGTTTCTAGTTTTAAATTATTTGACCAGAAAAGAAAGACTAAAATCCAGTGACATTATTGTCCATGTCAAAAGATGGGAAAGAAGAAAATCCAGGTCCTATAGAGCAGATGAAGTGAAGTAACCAGAGCAGTGATCATGAAGCAGGTGGTAAAGAACAGGACCTCTGTTAACTCAGAATTGCAGCATCAGGGCTCTGACGTGTGCACTTCCCGTCAAAACCACGGTCCTTAGTGACTTACCTTACTCACCCAGACGACTTTCAAACTTCCTCTTGAATTCATGCATTCCGTAAATGTGGAGTTCACTTAAAATAGGAAATGGAGATAATTGGTTTTGAGCATTATATTATCTGAATTGTTTTTAAAATTGTATTCTTCAACTTGATGTATAGATTCAATGAAGGATTAGGATCCCAGATAGTTTTCAGAAAGTTGTCAAACTGGCACTACTGTCCATTTAGAAATGCACAGTACTCAAATTATACCAAAAGTCTTATAAATTAAAACACACATACCCCTTGATTTTCCAAAGTCACCACAAAGGTACAGGAATTAAAATAATGTGATCTAGAACACTCACAGACATAAATTAATGCAGAGGGCCTAAGAGTGGACTAGGATCCTGCTTTAAGATCTACTAATTTTTGAAAGGAACACAGGGCAATTTTATGGAGTATATGTCATTTTAGGGAGTTGTCCTGAATCTGCTGGGTATCTGGGTACAAATGATGAATTGGGACCTTTCTCACACATCATACACAGAATTCCATCTGAAAGAGGTTATAGGCATAAGGTAAAAAGCAGAAGCTTCAAAATACATTGAAGACACCATAGAAATTCTCATAATTTTGAGTAAGTGATGAATCCTTAAATATAGAACCAGTAAGATAGCTGTCAAAAGGTTAAATAATAATTTGTATTTCATCAAAATTAATTTTTATCCTAAAAATAAAAAAAAGACAAGACATAGAATGGGAAAGAATATTTACAAATTCACATCTGATTAGAATGGGAAAGAATATTTACAAATTCACATCTGATAAGGAATCAATGTGCAGAATACATTAAAGAATTTAAATAATTCAACCAGATAACTCAATATTATAGATGCTATCAAAGAGTTAGACTGGACATTATTTTCAAAGGACATTTATGGTAGATAGTAAATGAAATGAAACACAAATACCATTTAAATGTGATATTTACAATCACAAGTAGACTTAGGGATAGGAACCTTTTGTTAAGTGGGTATAGAATTTCTCTTTGGGTAATAAAAGTATTGGAAATTGTGTTTATGCTTACTATATTGTGAATATAATTGTCATTAATTTATATGGCCAAATTGACAATCATGTGTTACATGTATTTTGACATAGTAAAAAGTATAAGCCTACAGTGAGATACAACTTTATACCCACTAGGAAGGCTGAACAGACAAGGCAGATAATAATAGATATTGACAGGGAGATGACAGATTGCAGCCCTGTGCACTGTGTATGGGAGTGAAATGGTTTAGCCATTGAGATAAGCATTTGTCGGTTTCTGAGAATGCTAACAGTGTTAGCATATGGCCACTTGGAGGTGTTTGCTCCTGGAAATTAAAGCGCTGAATCCAAAATACCAAGGAAATGTATACAGCATCTTTATTCAAGATTGCTCAAAGGTGAAACCCATGCAAATTTACATTTGTTTTTTTGGCTCAGAAACACACAGAATGTGGTAAGTGAATGAAACCATTTGTAAAACATCATATCTAATATAACACAGAGGGAAATATGTATGCTGTCTTCATGGTATATGTGCGTGTGTGTGTGTGTGTGTGTGTGTGTGTGTGTGTGTGTGTGTGTGTGTGAACATGTATATATAGGAGCATATACACACACATGGAAAAGTCAGAGGAGAATGCCAAGTACCCTCTATGGCTCTCTCCCTTCATTTCCTCATGACAACACTTTCACTGAACTTGGAGCTAGGATGCCCGCTATAAGCCTCAGTGGTGTTCCTGTCTCTATAACCCAGCAGTGCCGGTTACAAATGCACACAGCCACACCCAGCTCTTTATATAGGAGCTAGGAATTCAAGTTCAAATCTTCATGCTTGAATATTAAGTGCTCTTACACACTGAACTATCCCTCCATCCCCTACCTATGATTTTATGAATCATTCTATGATTCATGTTAGAAGACCAGCAAGATGGTTCAGCAGGTGAGGGTACTTATGGGAAAATCTGACAACTGGAATTCAGTCTCCGAGAGCCACAGGTTGGTTGAGAGAACTGACCTTTGCAAACTCTTTTCTGACTTTCACACACAATATGCAAATAAATACAATTTAAAAACAATATGTACTTTCAGTGTTGGAGATTTGATATGGAGTTGTTTTTTTTTTTTAATCTATTTGAAGTCGATTTTTGTGCAGTTTCATTTTTCAGCACATGACAGCTAATTTTCCTAACAGCATTTGTTGAAGATATTATTTTTCCTCCAGTGTGTATTTTTGGGAACTTTGAGAAAAATCAGATGGCTGTAGTGACATGGACTTGAATCTGGGTCTTCTTGTTCATTTTATTCATATATCTACCTGCCTGTTTTTGTGCCAGCACAATGTTGGTTTTATTATTGTGTCTATGCAGTGTGACTTCAGATTGGGTGTGGCCCTGCCTGTATCGTCCACATAGTGATCACCATTCTTGTTGTCGTTATTATTATTACAATTGTTTTGCACAGGATTGCCTTGGATATCCAGGGTCTTTCCTTGTTTCCCTGTGATTTTCAAGAGTGTACTGAAGACACCACTCTTTGACTGTGTGAATGGAGAAACAATGTAGACATACATTGGATCCTCCTCCTTGCTGGCTAGCTCTCATAGTCCTAGAAGGTGTTATGCAAGGTTTTGGAACCAACCTGCTAGGCAGCATGTATCCACTGATGCAATAGTGTCTCTGTGGTTAAGAGGGTAACCAGCCACTCTTTGATGGGATTTGTGGCTCACCTCACAGGAGTAAATCTATGCCTAATACTGTAAACCTGGTTTGAAAAAAGCATGTGTATAGGGGGACTAAATCATAGTCCCCAGTGGGGAACTAAATATATTGTTTAGATAAGTTGACATAGAATCACACTCCCTTCTAAATATTTATATTTTTATGGGCAGTCAAATGCTATTCTTAGCCTTAACCACAGAAGTCTTTCTTCCCAGTGACTAGAAGTTTTCAGAAACTGACGGCCACACGAGTTCCCAAGAACATGTGGTAGTTTAGTGCTCAGCTATAAACTTGATGTTACTCCCTTTGATGCTCAGGGAATGCTTTGGAAGAGAAGGCAGAATGAGAGCAAGAAGACAGAGAGAAGTGCTGGAAGGCTGTATTCTGAACACAGCAGAGACATTGAGGAAATCGAATGTCCCAGTAGCTGCAGTTACCACTGTGTCTGTCCAAGAATGGGCGTGTTTCGAGGTCCACCCATGCCTGCTCAACTCTTGGCTGCTGATAGATTCGGCTACAGGGGGAACATACTGGTGATGTCCAATCCAGTGGTCACTCAGATCACTTCGGCTCAAAAGACAAAGCCAAAAGTCATGAATCTGAGAAAAGGAGTTGGGATGGAGAATGGGGCATTGGCTTGGATGGGACATAGATAAGAGCAGGTTGAGCAGGGAGAGTTCACAGAGTACATTGTATACAAGCACAAAATTGTCAGAGAACAAAATCATCAATAAAATGAAAGCTGCTCTTTGAATGGAAGCAAGGCAACTAGCTGTGGGGGGCAGAATGTAGAGGAATCCAAGTATGCCAGAGTGGGAGCTGGGTCGGCTGTTCAACCTGTGTAAGAGATGGCCATATCTGAGACTAGGTGAGTAAGATTGGAACTAGTGGTTTGGAATTTTTATAGGTCAATCATATAATCCTTGCCTGATGGATTGGTTACAATGGATGAGACAGACTGTTTGCCGGAACACAGCTTGGGATTTTACTTTTAGCCACCAGGTAGGTGATAGTAAACTAGAATTCTGACATCTGAAAGAAAGGGTATGGGGAGAAGATTCAAACAGCAACCAAGAAAGAACACAGCCAGGCGGTGGTGGCGCACGCCTTTAATCCCAGCACTCGGGAGGCAGAGGCAGGCGGATCTCTGTGAGTTCGAGGCCAGCCTGGGCTACCAAGTGAGTTCCAGGAAAGGCGCAAAGCTACACAGAGAAACCCTGTCTCGAAAAAACCAAAAAAAAAAAACCAAAAAAAAAAAAAAAAAAAAGAACACAAACATTTTCCCTATGTCAGATAATGAAGTGTATTCAGAAGGAGAAAGTTCATGGAGGTGGCTGGCCAGTTGGCTGTGCAAGCCTGGGGTTTCAGAGAAAAGCACAGTGTGAAGAAAGAAACTTACAAGCCTAAGACAGATGAATGTTGACTGTGCTTGCCAGGTATCATAAGCAAAGGCTATGGAGTCCTTGGGGAGCTTACAACCCTCGAGATTCTGTACAAACTGCTGACTTCTGCCACTAGGTGGAGGCAGGCAGTTAGAATAAGCATCACCACATAGTATCACTTGAGCTCTAACGTAGGTGTTTTGCTGGGTAGAGAAATTGATCAGGATCATATTAAATGCTCATACGGGTAAAGATAATGCTGTTAGGTAATACAGGCATATATGAAAGTATCCCTTGCATTAACAATACTGGATAATAAAATGCAGACTTGTGGTTTAAAATTTGAATGATGAGTGGGAAAGACACTTCTGTGTCTGATTCTAGGTAACCTTGTGACAGACAATAAAGAAATGCACAGCTAGAATCAGTTTAAAACAGGAAGTTATTCAGGAAATGGCTTACACATTTTTTCTTTACATTATTCTTTACATTATTAAGGTCCCATTTCCCACATTACTCATAGCAAACATCTACATGTAGATGAGGCTTGGATATTCACCTTTGTTCGTCTTCCAGGGAGAGTGCTCAGAGTTGAAATCATATTTGACTGAAATAAATTTCTTCAAAATATTTTACTTTTATGAACGTCTATCAGACGACAATGCATGGTGTGTCATTAACTGTCAAACCATTTTCTTCCATCTCAGTCACACTGAATGAAATACTATGTTGCTTGGAGACTTTATGTTCCTAATTTGACATTTGTATTCACGTTTCCATTGAAATTTTCTTACCAATGTTGCCATGACAGTGAGCTAAAGTTTCTTAGCTGTGTTCTCCATAACCAAGTTTTGTGGTAGGGTCCTGGGGCAAAACTTCCATGTCTTATCTCTTATTTGTCACCTTATCTAAAGCCCCCTTTCTTTGTGAACAATTAAAAGAAATTAATAATTGCTAACAAATATGTTTTAGCCATTTTGGAATGGGTAGTATATGTGAAAATTTACTGATATTTTAAAACATGGCATAATATCTTAGTGATAACAGCCTTGGAAATATTGCTGAACTTAACAGATTTCTTAAGATAGACTTGAAATAAACATGGCTGTGTTTTCCTTGAAACTGTAAAATTCATTGTTGTAATAAAGTGTTTGAATGATCCTTTCCAGGGATTCATAAAATACATCTTAAAACATTAAGACTTGGAAAGTGATTTAAGTAGAGCATATTATGTATATTCATCTCTTTCTACTTATGTTCAGCTTTACAAAGTATAGGTTGTTAATGGACCATCCTCTTTAACTCACCCTGTTTACTAAGCTAACTCTGAGATGTGAGCAATTATGATGTAGCAAAGCCTTTAGAGCGGAATGCATCGCACTAAAGAATGCTCGCGTTCATTTGCAGCGAAGCAGAGAATGGTGTAAGATTTTTGCCCTACCTAGGATTGAGCTGGGAAACCAACCCTGTGAACACTGTAGCGTGGTTATTGTCTGAATGTCTGAGTTTAGTGCTGTGCTGTTGGCATCTGAGTGCTCTCCAGCACGTATGTAATGTGTTTCCTCTCTTTTCATGTTGATGACGCAGCAGCTTGCCATTCCTGTTCTAGCTCTCCAAGTGATGCAGCCCTTTCTTTTCACATTCTAACCGCTCCCCTTTGCCACTGTGGCTTGCAGATACCTTTTTTATTTATGTGAATGTAGACACTCAGGGTGGTTCCCTCTCTGGTTTCATGTGTTGAGCTACAGTGAACACTGGTGCATGGGTCCTCGATGAGGGGTGTGTTCAGTTCCCTGCCCGACCTGTCTTTGTCTTTAATCCCTTGAGGAGTCCACATGCTGTTTTATATAATAGATGTGCAGACACTGCCTGTCCGTCCAGGTTTAAAGCTTCCTTTTTGTCCATGTCCTTGTCAACAGCTTGCTGTCTTTTTATTATAGCCATCCTAACATGTGCAAAGTGCTATTCTGTTGTGTTTTTGTTTACATTCATTTTCCTAATGATTAACAATGTTGAAGACATTGCTATGTCTTTCTTAGTTACAGCATTCCATCTTTGAAGAAATGTCTATTCAAGTTCTTTAACATTCTTAAATTCTCAGTGTGTGTGTGTGTGTGTGTGTGTGTGTGTACACATATACATGTGCATCCATGCTTACACACATACATATGCGTGTGCTAGTGCGTATGAGTGCACATGAATATGGAGGTCAGGAGCTGTCCACCTTGGTTTTTGGGACAAAGTCTCTTGTTGGTTTAGAGCTTGCTAAATAGGTTTGACAGGTGGCTAACCACTGAGCCGTAGACTCTGCCTGTGTCTTTTTCCTCGAATGTGGAAATCTAAGCCAGTGCCACCAGAGCTGGCGTTTTGTGCATTTTAGGGAACATTCTTGTGCACAAATCACTTTAATCAATGGACTGTTTTGAATTTTAAGTTATATAAAGTAATGTGTTTTGTTATGACATTCTCATGTATATGCATATAGCATGCACACATACATATAAATGCACACATACATACACACAATGTGTATGTTACTTGTTTTGATCATATTTATCCTCTCTGTTGCCCTCTCTTGTAGCTAGAGTTTTCCTGCCTGGCCCACAGTCAGGACAAATCTGTGTCACCTGCCAGTCTCATAGCCACTCAGACCCAACCAAGTAAACACAGAGACTTATATTGCTTTCAAACTGTATGGCCGTGGCAGGCTTCTTGCTAACTGTTCTTATATCTTAAATTAATCCATTTCTATAATTCTGTTCCTTGCCACATGGCTCGTGGCTTACCGGTGTCTTCACATGCTGCTTGTCCTGGCGGTGGCTGGCAGCATCTGGCAGCGTCTCCTTCCACCTTCCTGCTCTTTTTATTCTCTGTTAGTCCCGCCTATACTTCCTATACTTCCTGCCTAGCCACTGGCCAATCAGTGTTTTATTAGCAACACATTTGCCATACAGAACATCCCACAGCACTTCCCTCTTTTTTTTTTTTTTTCAAAAAGGAAGGTTTTAACCTTAACAAAGTAAATTACATATAATTTGGGAATTTGGGCGTAGCTTCTCTTACTACTTCCTGCTGGAGGGGGGCGCTGTATCTTATGGGGACACAAAGAAAATTTTAGGATTATGGAGTAGTCCGTGAGGGTGTATCGTCTGAGCCAGTTGCCTTGAAACGGTTCTGGATGTTGGATCATCTGGGCCATGGTGTCATCTGAGACCTTTCAGGTGGTCTTGGCTGGTCAAACCTGATGTATCTTAATCTGGAACAAATCCATAGCCTCTGGCTTTCTGTGGAAACAAAATCAGAGCTTCCTTTCCAAAGCAACATATCTTTACATCCAAATTTTGAAGTCAAGGTATCTTTAAAATATACATATTGGTTTAACTCAGCTTCCTTTACAATCAAATATCTCTCTGCAGTTAAGAATCCCAAAGACAACACAATGCAGATTCTCTGTGTGATATCCATCTTTACGTGGCTTATATTTTATACTACCTTTACTGTCTCTTTAAAGACTTCATTTTTCAAAATTATCTATTTCTTTATATAACTGTATATATTCCTTTTTATCTCTCTTTGAAGCCTACGTTCATTTTTACACACATTGTAAAGCATTTAAAGTCTTGTTCCATCTGAATCTGTCTTATCGTGAATCAATTGTTTTAAACTGCAGCATTCTAAGACTGAAAGGGCTCTATGGCTACTGGCTCCGCCCACCTCAGTTTCCCAACATGGTGGTGATATGTTTACGGTCCACTCTGGGAGCCTTTGTGGGTCTATGCTTCTATCAAAGCAGCGTTTAGCTCAGAAACCTCTTTTTTTTTTTTTTTTTTTGTTTTGTTTTGTACTAGCAAACGCTAAATCCACCATGCAGTTTAATGCGCCACTTGCAGACGCCTCATTCCCGCCATACTGCAGGTCAAACATGCACACCAGGAACCCGCCATACAGTAGCTCAAGCCCGCAGGCTGCGGCTAACTTGAGAAAGACAACTAGGAAGCTGTTTTAGCTCCGTTTTAGAATCTTCTTTTTACGCTTTCTCAGGTTTTAAGTGCAAATTCCTGCCCCACGTTATGGCGCCAATTGTAGCTAGAGTTTTCCTGCCTGGCCCACAGTTAGGACAAATCTCTCTCACCCGCCAGTCCCACAGCCGCTCAGACCCAACCAAGTAAACACAGAGACTTATATTGTTTACAAACTGTATGGCCGTGGCAGGCTTCTTGCTAACTGTTCTTATATCTTAAATTAATCCATTTCTATAATTCTGTACCTTGCCACATGGCTCGTGGCTTACCGGCATCTTCACATGCTGTTTGTCCTGGCGGTGGCTGGCAGTGTCTGGCAGCCTCTCCTTCCACCTTCCTTCTCTTTTTATTCTCTCTGTTAGTCACGCCTATACTTCCTGCCTAGCCACTGGCCAATCAGTGTTTTATTAGCAACACATTTGTCATACAGAACATCCCACAGCACTCTCTTGTCTCCTTTCTTTTTTTCTCCTGACTGCCCCCCGCCCCTTTCCCCAATAATTTTCCTTCTTAATCATTTGTTTTTCAATCTAAATTCCACACATGGGAGAAAACATATGAAACTTTTCTTTCTGTGGCTGAGTTATTTTACTTAACATCATAATCTGTTTATTTATTTGTCCTGAAAATGATGTATTTTTCTTTATCTTTATACATTTTTTGAAATTAAACTTCTTTATTCACACATGTGTATAATATGTTTGGTCAGTTCACCCCGTGTTTTCTCTCCTCCAGCTCTTCCCCTCTCCCTATCGGTTCTCCTCCCAACATCATGGCTCTTCATTTAATTCACTGAGTTCAATTATTTGCGTGGGTGTTGAGCCATCCACTCTTGCTAGACATGACTGTGCTTTCACACACATGAACTAACGTTGGCTGGGAATACATGTACAAGACTGTGTGATGTCTGTGCTTTCAC
>CABHPR010135059.1:29365-59220 GCA_902168415.1 Peromyscus melanophrys
ACATGAACTAACATTGGCTGGGAATACATGTACAAGACTGTGTGATGCTGAGCCAGTCAAAAATCTCTGCGTAGGTGGGAGAGAGGCTCATGAAGCCGCACTCCATTCGTGGACAATTGATGACTAAAGGGTGATGGAGGGTCACTTAGGGGTAAAGACCCATTCTTCAACTGATTATTTTACTAAGGAATTTCAGGCGTCTCACTCTTTGTGTTTTTTTTTTCCCCTTACACATAGATGGTTTGAAAATATTTCCCCCATCCATAGGTGTATTTTTTTTTATTTTTTGTGTCTTTTAGTGAGCAGAATTTTTAAAAAGAATTTGATAAAGGGCCATTTATTATAGCTTTTATTGTGTAAGGTTTTTTTTTGTTTTGTTTGTTTTTTTTTTGCGTGTGTGTTATCCAAATAAACAATCACCACAGCCAGAATTTAAAAGCTTTGTGCTGTATTATTTTTAGATGTATTTGGTGTTCACATCATACAATTTTGTATGTAACCATTCCCATCTAATTTTAGTAGTAGAGAACAGAAAGCGGAGGTGGATTTGATGTGGCCGCCTTGCGTGTAACTTGATGTTTATGACTGAAGGGGGATAACAGTCTAGTCTCACCCTGACCTGAGGAGTTCGGTTTGCCCAGCACTGTTTAGGTGCTTTGTTTATTTGCATGTCCGGTCGCCTTGTTTGTAGGTTCTTTGTTCTCTTGTTTCTGTCTGTACAGGTATTTTTAATGCCAGTACCATACGTCCTGTTAGGAATGTCACATTGTCACTGGAAACCAAGAACACTACAATATGAAGGCTCTTTGTGGGTTTCCTGTGGTTTCATATAAATAATCTGATTTTTTTCTTTCTCTTTATCATGTCATTGGACCTTTAGTATGGATTGTGTTGAATCTCTAGGTTGTTTGGAATGGTATAGACAGCTCAACCATATAGATTTTTCTCATCCGTGAGCCCAGGACATCTTGTATTCATTTCCATCTCCGGTGTCTCCCTCAGCAGTTTAGTTTTCCGTGTACACATTCTTCACCGCCGTGCTAAGTTCGTTCTCGAGAATTTTACTCTCTTGATGTTATAAGTGATACTTTCTTTTTCTTCTATTATCTGTCTGTCTGTCTATCATCTACCTACCTGCTTATTTGCTTATTTAAACGGGGGCTTTGCATACATGTATGTCTACAGACTACACGTGTGCTTCATACCAGCAGAAGAGAAAAGGGAGTCTGTTCCCCTGGGGCTGGAGTCACAGACAGTTGTGAGCTGCCATGTGGCTGCTGGAATTTAGCCCAGGTCCTCTGTAAAAGCAGCCAGTGTTTTTAACCTCTGAGCCATCTCTCCAGTCCATTTTCTAACTTTGTGTTTTGGATGTATTTTTTAAAACAAAAAAAAAAATGACACCGATTTTTCTCTGTTGACTTTGTATTCTACTACTCTCCTACAGCATTTGCTTTTAAGTCCCATTTTTTGTTTGTTTCTGATGAAGTCATTGTGACCCTTTAATTAAGTCTGTATGGGGGGAAAAGTTCTTTCTTTCTTTCCAATTTGAGTCCCTTTTGTTTCCTTTGCTTTTCCGATTGCTCCTGCTAGTACTTGTAAGACGTGTTAAAAGTTGAAATGACAGTGAGAGAGAACAGCTTCCGCTATTTCTCTGTTGATTTATGAAAGTGGCTTTGGACTTTTCTAAAACATCATTTATTGTGTTTTGTCATTTGTTTTTTGTGTGTGAGAAGTTTAAAATTTTTTATTTAATCAAGAAATTATGCTAAACTATGTTAAATGTTTTTCCTGAATCTATTGAGAAAAATTACTGGATTTTTAACCTTGCATTCTGTTTTTGTGGTGTGTCAGATTTACTCATTTGCATCCAAGGAAGGTACAAAGTATTTTTGTGATGTTGTTAGCTTCATAGTTGAGAAGAGATTGTTTTTTGTTTGTTTTTTGTTTGTTTTTTGTTTGTTTTTTTGAGACAGGGTCTCTCTGTGTGTTTGGTGCCTGTCCTGGATCTCACTCTGTAGACCAGACTGGACTCAGACAGAGATCCACCTGGCTCTGCCTCCCAAGTGCTGGGATTAAAGGCGTGCGCCACCACCGCCCAGCCCTAGAAGAGAGTTTTTGATCTGTGTCCATCAGGAACATTTCCATGAACTTTTGTTTCTTGTGGTGTTTTTGGTCTTAATGGCAGGGTGAGAATTTGACATTGTCCCTTTCACGTCTACATTTTGGAATAGTTTTTAAACGAGTTGGTGTTATTTCTTTTGAGTATTTGACAGGATTCAGCCATGATGCTGTTCAGTTCTGGGCTTCTTTGCCTTGGGGTTTTTAGTTAATGCTTGCATCTTTTTGTTATAGCTCTGTTCAGACTCTGTAGTTCGTCTTTTTGTTTTGGGATCCTTTTTGTTCTAACTATTTCCTTTTGTTGATGTTCTGGTTTTGTTTTGTGTCTTTGTTTAGACTTTTTCATAAAGCAGTTCTAGTGGTAAGATTCAGCACTTTTATGTCTTTGAAAATATTTATTTTTTCCTATTTTGAAAGTCTGGTTTGCTTGCTATATTACTCATGGTTAGTTTTTCTTTTCTTTTCTCTTTTTCTGTTTATTCTTTTAGCTCCATGGATATAGGACTCCATTTCCTTTTCGTCTGCTCTAAAGAAAATCTACGAACGCTGTGGTGCCTTTCTTTGTGATCAGCTTCTTGTGGTCCCTGAGTTTCCCCAGCAGATCGTTTTCTTGTAGCTCTAAATGTCTCTCTGATTCATATTATTCCGAATGCCTTAGGCTGGCCAGACCTGTTTTCCTGTTTCCTTCTCCAGATTTGAATGGTTTCTTACTATTTCTTTGACTAAGATTTCTCTTCTATTCTCTTCCTATTTCTTCAGTAATACACATTACCATCCCTGTAACAACCCTGAAGTTGTCTTGTTCACATTGCCTCTTACTCCTCCTGTTAGACTCTCTCCAGCATCTCATCTTAGACCTGTGTATCCTTTCCTTCCTTTGACCTGCTGAATCTGTGTTTCGTGTAGTTTTTGAATCTGATACCTGCTATGTTTTTATATTCCCCTCTATTTTCAAAGTCTGCCTTTTATATATTACCTCTTTATCTTTGAATAACTGGGGTTTTCTGTGAAGTAAAAACTTTTACTCCATTTAATCAATGTTATTTCTTGAGCAGCAGTTCTCGACCTGGGAGTTGCTGCCCATTTGGGGAGTCAAAGGACCCTTTCACGGGGCCACCTAAGACGGCCAGAACACACAGGTACTACATTACCATTGATAACAGTAGCACAGCTGCGGTTTATATCATAGCAGTGAGAATGGTTTTGTGGTTGGGGTCCCCACCACTTGAAGAACTGTATTAAAGGCTGCAGCGTTAGGAAGGTTGAGAACAACTGCTCTAGAAGCTTAGTAGTTCTTTTATCTGGAGTGCTTTTCACTCTTTGTTCATTTATGCTGGTTCTCTAGTTGGTTTCGAAATGTGTCATCAGAGTGGCTTTTCGTTTTTTATTTAATAGTCAGCCTGGCCAAGATGTTCTGTGCCTCTCAAATCTTGGTGCTTTCCCAATGTTATTCCCTCTGTGGCTGCGGCAGACCACTGTGCTTCATGACCTCTCAAAACAAAACTGAAATGAGTTCTTTGAGATACGTCTGGGAAAGTTAACATATTTCATTGTCTTGCTTCTGTTCTCATGGAGAAGCTGAATGTTAGAGTTTAATTCTCCCTTGCTCGATTGCAGAGAAGTTCCACAGTAAATGCCTGCAGGCTCATTCAGATGACATGACACACTCTTTGGAAACAGCCCTGGAGAATGTCCACTGGAAACTTACTTATTTGCTCTCTGGGATCCCTTTTGCCTGCAAAGCAAAGTGACTTAAAAGCCAATCCCTGAAGGATGAACATTTAAGCTTGGAATTGTATGTTTGTCATAGAAATCATTCATTCCTGAGAGGAAGGGCTAGATGGTGGTGGTGGTGGTGGTGGTGGTGATGGTGGCGACCCTCGCTACTCATGATGTGTTTATAAGTGACCTCAGTGTTCCTGGCCATTAGACATGCAGTGGCTTTGATTTGCCCAGTGTGCAGTTCTGTCACCCAGTTTCCGGCTTTCTCTGAGAAGGAATTGGTCCATGTGTAAGTAGGTGTTTATCAAGTGTACATAGTGGAGAGAGGGAAGGCTGGAACCTCATATGTTAGCATCTTGCAGACCTCCTGAACACAAGGGAGACTGTGTTAAAACAAGTAGAAGGTGATTGTCTGTATTTGTAGCATTTTCTGTGTAGGATATTTGCATGCTACATAAGTTATGACTGTTATTCCAGTTCTCGCAAATCAGTCACTAGTGTTTTAGGGGTGGTTAACAAAATAATAATTATGGGAAAGGTATATATCTCTATGAATTGTGATGGTATTGGGAAACATGATTAATTTACAATAAAATTAAAATATATATTATAACATTAAAGTGCCTTTGACGATTAATGTGTTTATAATATAAGAAGCCATTAACTACCTTAAGCCAATAATGTCAAGGGATTGTGTAGAATTGCCACTACTCATATAAATTGGAGACTTATTTAAATATGTCTATTTAAATAACTATTTACAATCAATTACACTCGAGCAGTGATGTTGGTCCAAAAGTCTTGAGTGTGTTTCATGAGGACTTGCTGGATCAATATGGGCAACAGCCTATTTATTCACAATACTTAATAATTATCTTCTTGCTTGGTCATTGGATTCTCATTTGTTTAATGAGAAAAGATATTGGACTGACTGTATTTCATTATCTGATCCTTTGACAGTAATTTTGTAAGCGTCCCAGACGTCACAAGCTGGTCTTGGTTTCTCATCATGCACAAGTTTTTCAAGTGCTATCAGAAAGACACATGAAGTTTTCTTTCCTCCTTTACCATTTCCATGTTAGTGCCTCAACTCTGTAGCCATAATTGAGGGTGTCATTTCAGATATAATTTTGAAGAAAGACTTAGCAAAAGTCATCAGGTTCTGTTTTAACTCTGACATTGTTTTGAATTAAAATTGTCAATATAACATATAATTTCCCTCAAAGTCTTTTAGATCAAAAAATGTCAAATTAGTTACTGGTAATAAGTGAAGCTATTGACCTTAAAATGAAAGGTCAGGAGCTCAGGGTCTTTAACTGCCTTATCAGGCAGCCCCCAGCAGTAGCAGTCCGTCTCCACTGCTGCAGTTTGTCCTGCTCTGTGTGAAATCGAATTACATCTGACACAGTTTTGGCTGCTTCTTCCTAAGACTTGATGTAGACATTCATTCTGGCATCTCGAGATTGAGATTCACAGTATACAACATTCTGTAGCAAAACCAAGTAAGTACCAAGTCCCATTAATTCAATTGAGAGTTTCACTCTACCAGCCATAAGAATAAATCTGAATTGTTAGGGATCTGATTGTTAAACGACTGTAATCATTTACTGCCGTAGGCCACAAAAATTAAAAAGCCTCAGTGCTCCTTTCAGATGGAGAAGCAGGCTAGTTTCCCATGGATACTGTCCTGACCAGATCAGCAGGCTCATTTAAGGGCATGAATTGTGCTTTTGTTCTCGATGCACAACCAGCTTGTGTCTGCGCCCCACCCCATTGTTCTTATCTCCATCTTGAAAAGATTTTTGCTTTACCAGTTTGCTCTGCATACCTTAGCCTTTATTTATATGTGTTTTCCTTTGGTAGAATGTTTCTGCTTGTGTTTTTCCATTTTTTTTGTTATAAATTCATTGTTTGTCAAATCAGACCATAATTTAAGAAGAGAATATATTATTCTGTGGCGTGAGCATGGGGACAGCCGTGTCTGAATAATAGTAAGATCCACCGCAGTCTGCCTTTGCATAGGTTGTTTACTTTCTTCATGTACACAAAACAGACCTGCTGTGGGATGTTCTGTATGGCAAATGTGTTGCCAATAAAACACTGATTGGCCAGTGGCTAGGCAGGAAGTATAGGCGGGACTAACAGAGAGAATAAAAAGAGCAGGAAGGTGGAAGGAGACGCTGCCAGCCACCGCCAGGACAAGCAGCCTGTGAAGATGCCGGTAAGCCACGAGCCATGTGGCAAGGAACAGAATTATAGAAATGGATTAATTTAAGATATAAGGACAGTCAGCAAGAAGCCTGCCACGGCCATACAGTTTGAAAGCAATATCAGTCTCTGTGCTTTCTTGGTTGGGTCTGAGCGGCTGTGGGACTGGCAGGTGAAAGAGATTTATCCTGACTGTGGGCCAGGCAGGAAAACTCTAGCCACACAGACCTGCAGCCCAGCCTGAAGGGAAAGTGAGTGTGAAGTGCACAACAGCCTCTGGGCACTTATTCACCAGTGTAGGTACATCAAATGTTTCCATGTAAGAGGCAACAAACTCTGTTCTTCCTGGGGTTTGCCTCTTCACTTTGGGGAAGTTCTGATTTCCGTATTGTACATGGCCATATTCGGGGGCGGGGGGCGGGGGGTGGGGGGTGGGTGGCAGTTGTAGAATCTGTATTCATTTGCATCTAGGTATTAGGTCTGAAACTGAAATCTTCTAGATGTCAGTGTGGTTGTTAAGTTATAAATGCAGACAGACAGATGGATAGACATACATATTGCATAGAACTTGAGACCTGTGTGGTTCTGAGACAGTTGACAGGTGTAACAGTCTCTCTCATTCCCCTCCTCAGCTCCCCTCAGGATGAGACACTGAGGCTGCCTTACTCTACCTATCCAGGAGATTGAACCACAGCAGCACTCTAAATTACAGAGTTTGTAGACTATAGACAGCAGCCCATACTTGTGCCCATCCTCCAGACTGGGATTTGAGAGAGATGCATCCTTGCTTTGGGATGTAAACACAAAATGTTTGAGGAAGGTAGAAACTTGTCTCTTATCATCACCTTAGAACATAGATTCCTGAGGTGTGTCTAAGCTGTCTGCATATTTCTGTCTTTAATTTCCAATATTTACTTGTTATTTAATGATTATTTGAAATTGCCGGTCTTTTTTTTTTTTTTTTTTTTTTTTGTCAGAAAGTCTTGACCATGCAGAAGTAGAGAACTGTTGAGAAAACATTATCTCCTGAGACTGAGAAGCTTTCTCACCCATCTCCTGCCTATAAAGTTATTTTAAATTACTGTCTTTGGAAATGCCTTCTTGAAATAGAACTCGTGGACTGTGTACTTCACCTATTTAAAATGCACAGCCATGGCGTCCTGTATGTATACTCACACAGTTCTGCAGTGTCACACCCGTCACCACAGTTCGGAATGTTTCCATCAAATGGAGTCCGGGTCCCTTAGTCACCCTGCTCATTGTCACCCTGCACCAGTACCCACCCAACTTCCAGGGAACCGTCTCTTCCACCTGTCTCCGGAATTACCTCTCTAGACACTGTATTTAATCAAAAACCCTACAATATGTGGGCATGTGTGGCTTATATCTTTCACTTAACATATTTTCAGCCCCCGCCCATATTATGGTGTGTATTAGTACTTAGTTTGACTTTATTGCTGAATGTATAAAGGAGCTGCTTTTAAATGTCATGAGCAGTCGGTGTTCAAACTGGATGATGGCAGTTTTGAAATAAGAACTTCTTCAGAAGACAGCTGCTTTTCTGTTTGCTTCTGAATGTGGTGGTATTGTGTTCCCCAAAATATTGTGCACCCTAATAAACTTATCTGGGGTCAGAGAACGGAACAGCCACAGGATACAGAGGCTAGAAAATGGTGGCACTCACACCTTTAATCCTAGCCTTCTGGAGGCATGGATCTCTGTGAGTTTAAGGCCACATTGGAAACAGCCAGACAGGATGACACACACCTTTAATCCCAAGAAGTGAGCCTTTAATCCCAGGGAGTTATGGCAAAAACAGAAAGATATATAAGGTGTGAAGACCAGAAACAAGCAGCTTTTGGCTGGTTAAGCATTCAGGCTTTTGAGCAGCAGTTCAGCTGAGATCCATTTGGATGAGGCCTCAGAAGCTTCCAATCTGAGGGAACAGGACCAGCTGAGGAACTGGCCAGATGAGGTTAGCTGTGGCTTGTTCTGCTTCCCTGATCTTCCAGCATTCACCACAATAACTGGCCTCAGG
This sequence comes from Peromyscus melanophrys, assembly GCA_902168415.1. NCBI lineage: Eukaryota > Metazoa > Chordata > Mammalia > Rodentia > Cricetidae > Peromyscus > Peromyscus melanophrys. The sequence continues at coordinate 37,452 of CABHPR010135059.1, forward strand.
TTTGTTTTTATTAATAAGACCTTCTAAGATTCATGCTACAGACTACGGTCAGCCAGGCATACTGACTCACAGTTCTTTAAAGGAAATGCCAGTATCCCAATATTGATCTTCATATCTGTCTTCTCTCTAGATATGTTGATTTAGCTAACTCTCTAATTAAGGATATCTTGAGTTCATCATTTGATATCTTATCCTGAGACATTTAACTAAATGGTTGGAAGGGCAACTTAATTTAATGACTTATAATCAAAGGTGTGCCAACTCATTGAGTTTCTGACCTATTTTCTTTTTCATTTCTTCCATAAAGATAGTTCTTAGATCATTTCTTTGTGTATTAGCTTATTATTTTCAGCAGTAATAACTAGCCTGAATAGTACAAGTTTTCAGACTTGTCATTTACAGCATGTTCCTTCTACTTAACACATATGCATGAAACAGATTACCAGTGTACTGACTTTTCCTAGTGGATACCAAGGGTCTGACGGCACTGGCCCCTTAGACTAATTCTAGACATGGAGCTGAAGGGAGATGCTTTAAGGCATCCACACCCTTAGTTATAGTAACAACTCTGAAATCATATAGCTAATAAAAGCCACTTGCCTTATGTGACAGCAGGGGTAGATGTGGTCATACGTTAGGCAAAAGGTTGACGGTTACCTGTTGTAAATAAATGGCTTCTCTTTGGGAAGCTTCTATGACAGGGGCTACCACTGCCTGAGACATGCTGCTCTGAAGTCAGGGTCAGTAAGGAGTGGAGCCGAACCCTGCAGCTGCAAAGGCTCCTCTCCACTCACGACATAGAGCATGTCTCTAGATACTTCATGGGCCAAACAAAGAAGGGACCCAAGCTTGCAATTTGTGGATGGGAAAACAGTTCTTGGGCATATATGCAGAAGAGCGTTTGTGGTGAAAACTGTATCCATCACAGGGAGAGAGGAGATCCACTTTTTCTATCAGTGGACAACTTTGGTTTATAGGAAAACAAGTGAGATGCTAAACAAATACATAGATATTTAACTGTTTCAGAGAAATTCTGTGTGGCTTATCACATTTGTTAGACTTGTTTGTAAGAAAAATAATTCCCTTTATAGAAGGGAATTAATGGAATTTTAAATGTGAGTTGGTATATGAATGATGAAACCCAAAATGGCCGATTACTGGGAATAAAAGAAAACAATATTCTTAAAATTTATTTGGCTTCTGAATTAAATAGTATGATTTTACTTTCTAAAGTAGTTTGAGACCCATTAAGAAACATTAGCGCATTAGCCTTTTCAGAATATTATAAATCTTTGAATGTGTGCCAATGCATAAATTTCATTGAGCACAGAGTTTGTTTTGGGAGCATGTAATTTCATTATATCCCAAAGAGCTTACAAACTCAAGTGACTTTAAACTGTAAGTTTACCAGTGTTATTGTTGTGTTACACTGGTATGTACTGACATAGAAAACTAATTCTACTTAAAAATTACTGTATGTATATATGGCCCAACATGATTTATGTTTTAAATTAACAAATAAAATTGTACATATGTACTCTGCACCACATTAATTTCTGTCACATGCCACATTCTGATATATCTCACTAACTTTATTAATATGGATTATAGACATGTTCATCTTTCTTTTGCTGGGATATCATTAAAATATTCTCAGCAATTTTCATAATACAACACATTATTATTAATTATAGTTACTGTGGTGTACAATAGTTTTTTAGTTCTTTTGGACTCTTCACTTCCATCTGGCTGACTGAGATTTGTACCACACCCTGACTGAAAGCAGACATACTGCCTCACTTTTGGTCATCATGGTTATTTTCTCTGCTTCCATGAGTTCAACCTTTTTTTTTTGATTATATATGCAGAGAATGCTATGCATTCCCTTTTCTTTGTGCGACTTCACTTAGCATAATGCCGTCCAGGTTCATCTATGCTGCCACAGATGACAGAATTTCCTTTTTTAAGATACTGAATAGTATTCCATTGTATATATGTACCACGTTTTCATTACCCATTCATCCACTTATGGATAGTTTGACTCAGTATGTTGGCTCTTGTTAATTATACTGCTGTGGGAATGGAGCACAGATGCCTCTTTGTATCATGATTTCACTCCCTTTGTATTTATATCCAAAGGGGGCTTTGTGGATCATATGGTAGTTTTATTTTTAATTCTTTGAAATTTCTCTATACTCTTTTCTATAATGACTATAGTAATTTGCAAGTGTGTATAGCAATTCCTTTTCTGAACATCCTTACCAATACTTGATATAGTAGTTATGAAGGATATGTGTTATCCTGTGTCTGTATATTACAATTAACATAGACTATCTTTGCTACCCTAAGGGATCTACAGATTTAGTGCAATTCCCTAGTAAAATTCCAATGTCATTTTATCAAAGAAACAGAAAAAATTCATATTCAAGTTTTAAAAAGTGATCTTGGGAATCCAGAATTGGTTTCAGAAAAAAAGAACAAAGCTGGACGCATCATATTACTAACTTTCAAAAATCTACAAAGTTAGCATAATACACATATGGTGGGACTGGGGAGACGGCTCAGCTGGTAACATGTGAGCTGGATAAGCATGAGAGCTCAGTGGTCAGACAACCTAGCCTAAACAGTGAGCTCCAGGCTCAGTGAGAGCCACTGTCAAAAAGAATAAAGTAGGTACCAGCAGAGGAGCCTATCTCTGGGTGATCTCTTACCTCTGCACTTACTTTATATGTTATGCTGTTGAATTGTTTAAACAAATCTGGCCTTCCATAGATGCCCACTTGGAATGGAGAACACAATTTTAGAAGCCTTTCTACATCACTTTAGTTATTCTTTAATTTTTTTTTTCAGTCTGGATTGGCCAGTGACACTTTCTTGATTCTGCTTTGATTCTTCAGTCTCGATTGACTAGTGATAGTTTGTTGAAGACAGTCTTAATCTTTCCATGGCCATGTGCCATTTTGTGCCATCACACATTGATCTTCTGGAAAACATCGATTTAGTCAGAGATGCTGTTCTTCTAAACAGTGACCCACTTCATTTCATCAGACCAAAAAGTCACCACTGATCTAGTAAGAATGGCCTTTAAATATTGGAAAGCTGTCACGTTCACAGTGTACAGTAGAATGTTACCCATACTAGGAATTTGACTTGAACCTCCAGGTTTTTTTTTTTTTTTAGTGTAGTTTATAAAATACAAGGCCTGGTTGTTGGATTTTCATCTATATTTGTCATTATACTATTTCCTGATCCTTCCTCTCATCCACTGGTATAACGAAATCTACGGGAGTCTGCTTAAAGCATAAAAGGAATTTATTAGGAAAGAAAGCTCAATAAACAGAATAGAATCGTTGCATGATCCTGGAAGGCTGAGGTACTATCTCACGCTTTTCTGCCGCCTGAATCAGTCTATGCCATCTGAGCCCAGGAGGGAGAGAAGAGTGAGCTCTATGTGCCTCTTTGGTCGTAAAGGTAGCCCCGAGGCCATGCCCCAGGGGCTGGTACTTCAAGATTATAGGTAGAACAGATACCCACTACAGCCTTCCCTTGTCCCCCTGTCTGTCTCCCTTTCTCCAAATAATCCCTAATCCCCCTTCATTAATGTCACATGTATTCCATTTCCCTCCCCATCATCCCCTTATCATGATAGCCTATACACACACACACACACACACACACACACACACGTAATATTAAATCAAGATTCTATATATGTCATATTTTTTCATTTATTTAAAGATCTTAAATTCCATCAATTTCCTACAAATTTCATGATTTAATTTTTCTTTAGAGTTGAATAAATTCCACTATATATTATATGCACCTCATTTCTGTACCCTTTCATTAAAGTTCCAGTTCCTGGTTATTGTGATAATGGAACAATCATCATGGATGTGCAAGTGTTTCTGGGTGTGTTGATTTAGAGTTCTTTGGTGTAGACCAGTTTGGTGATTCTAGTTTTCATTGTATGAGGAACTTCCATACTGAGTTCCAAAGAGGCTGTCCATGTTCGTATTCCTGACATCAGTGAATAACCACAGTTCCCTTTTCCATGGCCACATTTGTTCTCTTGTTTTCTTGATGCTGAGCTGAGACAAATCCCAAATGAGTTTTCATTAGAATTTCCCTGTTGACTAGGGTATCAAACACTCACTGAAGTATTATTGATTATTCATATGTCTTCATTTGAGAACCGTGTGTTCTGTTCACTAGCCTGTTTATTGATTGGATGATAGGTTTTTTGTTGTTCAGTTTTGCATTGTGTATTGTAGGTATTAATTGCATCTGATGTGTAGTTGGCAAGAATCTCTTCTCATTCTCCAGTCTTTGTCTTCATCCTTTGCTGGGCAGAAGGTTCGAATCTGTGCAGCCCTGTTTGTTAGCTCCCGGCGTCATTTCCTGTGTTTTTGGAGTCCTTTGTTGGACTCTATTGGGAAAATACCTTCCAAAATAGTTGTTTTCATGCTCAAGAATTCAGATGCTTCCCCACCCTTGCCTGTAGCTAGAGTTTTCCTGCCTGGCCCACAGTCAGGACAAATCTCTGTCACCCGCCAGTCCCACAGCCGCTCAGACCCAACCAAGTAAACACAGAGACTTATATTGTTTACAAACTGTATGGCCGTGGCAGGCTTCTTGCTAACTGTCCTTATATCTTAAATTAATCCATTTCTATAAATCTATACCTTGCCACATGGCTTGTGGCTTACCGGCATCTTCACATGCTGTTTGTCATGGTGGCGGCTGGCAGTGTCTCCTCAGCCTTCCACTTCCCAGAATTCTCTCCTCCTTGTCCCGCCTATACTTCTTCCTGCCTGACCACTGGCCAATCAGTGTTTTATTCATTGACCAATAAGCAACATGTTTGACATACAGACCATCCCACAGCACTTGCCAACACATAATAAGGTTAGTATGTTTCTGTTTCCTTTGGAAGGTTTATTTATTTACTTATTTGTATGTGTGTGAGCCTTTGTGAGCACGCACCATGTGCTTGCCGGAGCCTATAGTGGGCAGAAGAGGGTGTGGACCTGGAGTTACAGGTAGTTGTGAGTCTCCAAGTGGGTGTGGGAAGCGGAACCTGGGTCCTTTGCAAGAGCACAAAGTGCTCTTAGCCGTGAACATCTCTCCAGGTGCTGTGTAGTTTTTCTACAGTTAGTGTTCCACAGTTGTGTTCACCAGGAGCAGTCCACCCTGGTTCCTGGGAACTGAGCTGTGTTGTTGGTATCCCGCTCCACTTGGTACTAATTTGCCTTACTTTACTAACAAACACACTGTAATATCCTAGTGATCCATTCAATGTTTTTCTTTAGGTATATTTAAACTTCACAACTAATGACAGGAGGATATTGGAGCTAGGATTAATATATATTACATTTTACTCATATACCTCTACATAGATTGCATTAATTTATTTTCATCTTAATATCACAGATGTATTTTTTGGCAGAGAAGTAAAGAGATACTCCTTTCAGTGTGTGTACTTAGATATACATAGGCAGAGCACCCACCAGTGGATTCTGTTTGTCATAATATTTAGCCTTTACTCTCTTGCTGAGTGTGGCCAACCTCTTTGTAATGTTAATATCTGATGCCTGAATTGCCGCACTTCTTTTTTGTAAATAAAATTTGAGTAGCATATTATTTTTATATCATTAGCAAGAGAATTGCCTATTTTATGGGCAGGAAAAATGGCATGGGCAGAAGGAACTAAAAATATCTTTATCTGAGTTCCTCATATTTCAATGCAGTAAAAGTACAAAATCCATCCATTTACATTGATTGTTCTCTTGAATAAATTGAAACGTATTAGTGATGGCTTGAATTGTCACTTTTGTAAGTCTACAATGTTGTGTTTATCATAAGTATTTCCACAGAAGCCTTTATTGAGAGGCAAAAGTTCAAATGGCAGTTGCAGAGTTGACACTGCAGACTTGACTCCAGGAACGTACATTTCAGCATGGCACTCACAGTGACAGGCACAGCTGCCACCCACATGTTAATGGGACTGGCATGCTTAATTTATTGCTGCACTGAAAATGCATGCCTTGCTGCTCAGTTTATTCAATCAAAATAATTAAGAAGTGTTTTTATCTGCTTTTCATTTTAAAGGTAGGAAAGAATGTTATATTCCATTGAAAGTAAATGTTTAAGTGATAAATTTCATAAACCCAACATTGAATTTGGAAGTGCTTTTGGGCAAAATTTAATTTATAAGAAAGAAAACTCTTGGAATATGGTTATAGCATTTTGAGCTTGGGTTCTGTGCTTGTAATTATTATGCAAATATTATTGCTTCTCCCAAAGACCTTTGTCATGAATTGTGTGATAATGGAGCAAGGTTATTGAACACTGCTTTGTAATAGATGTTTCTATGATAGCATTATACATAGGCCTAAATATAAATTAGCAGTGGTAAATGACTAAAATATTGTATCCAACATGCTTGTTTCTACAGTGGCATATTAAAGATGTTTATCCGAATGCTTTAAACCCGTTTATTTTGTAGTTTCGAGCCATCCCTGCCCTGGTAAATCTGAAGCAGTGATTGCCGTCAGTTTTGTTCCTTCGCTGTCACTGAGATGGTGTCATAATGTTTAGTGGTTTGCTCTTTAACTGTCAGCCTTTGTTACAGTTCAGTGGTGCATGGGAAATGCGAGGGACATTGTCTTCCTGCTAATGCATTAATGCTGTGATAATATTTCCCAATGACTTCTTACTCAAGGTCAGCATAATAAGATTCATTGGTATTTTTCAGAATTTGTTTATTAATCAATACATTTTCCACTGAGACCATTTCCTCACTTTTATTAGGCACTTTAAAATTTTTTAGTTACATGTATATTGATATGAAAAAATGACATTGGTATTTTTTTGGTCTTTAATTCTATTTCTCAAAACTATTTTTTAATCCATCTTTTGCAATAAACAAGACAGCCTTTATTTATTAGTTCTTTTATTGTTGACTATGAAAATATAACACAATACAATTCTAGGTTTCTGTGGTCTGTTTTAATTATTTTTTTGTTTATGAGCTATGAATATATAAAAGTAACCAAATATTGTCATTTGCACTGATTACTCAATAATCTTCTCTATTCATAAGATGTGTTATAGTTCACAAGTTGCCCTTGCCATGGTGTTTATTCCGTCCTGATTCCCATTCTGTTGGCAGATCCTTTAGGGATTTTCTCATTTACGGAAGAAACAGAGTGTGGTAATAGTTGCAGCTAAGCTCACACAGCTTCAGATCACTTTCCACTTTTAACGACTCAAGTGCGGGTTCTTTGTTCATTCTCTTTCATGTTTACTGAAATCCTGAAGAATGTGTATTACTGTCAAATTATGGAAATGTGATGTTAAAGCAGCTGAGTCACCAGTACTGCAGTTAATAGTCCCTGTCTCTCCCTGTGTTAGTCGATCTACAGCAACAGGCTGGTTGTTAGTTCATCACAGGTCAGCACCAGCCCTACTCTCCATCTAAACATGCGGTCCTCTCCGGCCACTAGAAATGTTCACTAAGGTAAGAGGTTCCCTGGTCTATGTGTTTTTTGCTTAAACTAAATGTCCTCATTCCATATGTAAATATTTACATGGGATAATCTTCTTTGGTTGGTTTGACATGAAACAATATGTGCTATATTTTTAACAACGTTCTGTGCAGTTACGGACTACTGTATGTCATCAGTGACCTATAATCATTTCCACATCAGTTTCAGACCTTTAAAGGACTGATAATTTGTGATGCGAATCAAACTGTCGAAACTTATGTTCAAGCACTCTTAAATTCTGAATTGTCAGCTTTGTATGTACAGCAATTAATTTATGTTACTTGAAGCTTTCTTCCTATAATGATTCCCCAGGAATACAGTTCAGAAATCTGAACTCTGATGTTCAGATATTCTCAACTAGTAACATAAAAAATTAACTAGAAAATAATAACTGAATTATGAAGTCCTAAATCACAATCTCAATTTGAAATGCCTCCACAGGCCAATGAGAGGAATTTTCCATATTGAATACTTTCTTCAATACTTTTTGACAAAAGATTATGATAACTATGTACTAGTTAGCACTAATTCACTTATTGTCAACTTCGTACAGCCTAGAATCACCTTTTAAATTTTTTTAAAGAATTTAAACTTTTGGTGTGTGTGTGTGTGTGTGTGTGTGTGTGTGTGTGTGTGTGTGTGTTTTGACTGCATGTAGGTCTCTGCACACCTTGCCTGCCTAGTGCCTGTGAAAACAAGAAGAGGGAGCAGGGTTCCCTAGTACTGGAGTTACAGATGGTTGTGAGCCACCATGTGGGTGCCGGGAACTGAACCTGGGTCTTCTGGAAGAGCAGCCAATGCTCTTAATCACCAAAACACCTGTCCAGTCCCCAGAACCACCATTCTCTCAGTCAAGGAATAGTTTTATCATGTTGACTAGCATGGGGTTGCACTGATTTCCACAGGAGGCCCAGCTCACTGTGGGCTGCACCTTTTCCTGGGCTGTGTAAGAAACACAGCCAAGCCTAACGTGAATAGGCCGGAATGGAATCTGGTAAGCAGCACTCACCATGGTTTCTGTTTCATCTCCTGCTCCGACTTCCCTCAGTGATGGATTGTGACCTGGAAGTATAAGCCAAATGAAGTATAAACCCCTGCGCTCTCAGCTTCCTGTGGCCAGAGTGTTTTCTCACAGCAACTCAAAGCAAATGAGAACACCATATATTACAGAGGCCTGAATATGTCCAGTAGAGTTCAGAAATAACTGAAAACCTCTATTCATATTTCTAGTAATTTTAATCACAATGTGTGGACAATAACTAGTTTTTATTGTTGAATAAAGATGTATAAGTAAATGTATTTGGCATGTGAAAATATGTATCACTGTCATTGTATTCAGTAATTTGTTGGAAATTTTAAGTTCCTTTGCTGTTATAGAAACTTAAGTTATAACTAGATTTAAGTTCAAGGAAAGTTTCCAAACAAATTTAAAGGACACAACATTTTTTTCTGAATTTTTAGTTTCTAAAGATTGTTATCTTAATTTTTTTTTTTAGAGTTAGTGATTTTGGTAGATTATGAAATGAGTAGACAAAACTGGAAAAAACTTCTGATAGTTACTTGGGATAATTGTAAAATTTATTTTCAATTCTTTTGATAGTGTGAATTTATTATATTTTAACTAACCTTTAAATGCAAAAATTAATTTGAAATGTTTACCTGAATTTTTTTTGTTTGTTTTTGTTTTTTTCGAGACAGGGTTTCTCTGTGTAGCTTTGGTGCCTGTCCTGGATCTTGCTCTGTAGACCAGGCTGGCCTCGAACTCACAGAGATCCATCTGGCTCTGCCTCCCAAGTGCTGGGATTAAAGGCGTGCGCCACCACCGCCCAGCCTGAATGTTCTTAAGATATCAACACTAATAATATGAGTTATGGTTTGTGAACATTCTGAGTTTTACAAACGACATAGGATTTTCCTAGGACCCCAGAGGTCTCAGTGTATTGATACCACGTCTTTTACTTCAATAGGATAGGCAGGCTCACCTTCTAGTGCTACTGCACCTGCTCACATGATCTAGAACTGTGGGGGTATTGTGTTCCCCAAAATATTGTGTACCTTAATAAACTTATCTGGGGTCAGAGACAGAATAGCCACAATATGAAACAGAGGTTAGGCAGTGGTAGCATACGCCTTTAATCCTAGCATTCCAGAGGCAGAAATTCATGTGTTCAAGGATACACCCAGGCGTGGTGACCCACGCCTTTAATCCCAGAAAGCACGTCTTCAATCCCAGGGAGTGGTGGTAGAAAGCAGAAAGGTATATAAGGCGTGAGGACCAGAAACTAGAGGCATTTGGCCTGGAGAGGCCTTTGGCCTGGAGAAGCATGTGGCTGGTTAAGCATTCAGGCTTCTAGCAGCAGTTCAGCTGAGACCCATTCTGGATGAGGGCTCGGGGCATCCAGTCTGAGGAAACAAGACCAGCTGAGGATTCAGCGAGGTGAGATAGCTGTGGCTTATTCTGTCTCTCTGACCTTCCAGTGTTCACCCCAATAACTGGCCTCAGGTTTGATTTTATTAATAAGAACTTTTAAGACTCATGCTACATAGAACAGTCCACTCAGTGGGCAGAAAGTGTGACAAGGCTTTGCTGGGTTCCACACAAAGACGCTCTTCCTGGATCTGCAGGAAGCTCTCTGTACAAAGTACTTGACTCTAACTACTGTGCTGACTATAAAGTGATAGTGTTTAGTGCAGGTATTTGAAAGATGGCTGAATAAATATTCATTTATTATTGTGAATCACTGTAGTAAACATGAAAATTATGTCAGCACTCACATTTTAAAGCAGACTGTTATTGCTCTTGGTTCAGAATTAGACACAGTACATCCTGTCGCCTGCCCACTGTGACGCCCACTTTCTTCTCTTCAGTTTTGGCTCATATCCCGAAAGACAAAGACGAGCAGTGTGCAGTGAGGGAAAGCAAGGGTTAAAAACTGAAGTTTGTCACGACGGTCTGTGCAAGACAGACACACAGCTGTTTGTGCCAGTCTGGTGTAACGGGAAAGGCATGCTGTGGGTCACGTCCCCAGGACAGGGAGGAAGAGGAGGGAGTGTCTCCAGAGTGACCACCTCTGAGTTTCGTTATGGAAGCACACGTTTGCACGGTGTCTGTGAAGTTGTGAGAGGAGTCTAGACAGCTAACGTGAGATCACTAACACTGGAAATAAAGTCACTTACCGTTTAGTACACTGAGTTCTGTGATAAGAGCTGTTAAAAATGGGCTGTTTCAACTTTTCTTTACAAATGGCGAAGTGTGTAAAATTATTACTATCATTTAATAAGTGAAGTTTGTATAGCTTAAGTCATGTCCACAGATGGCAGGGCTCAAAGAGATATTTTTGAATAGAAGCAGAGATTATTGTAACAGTAACAAGCTTGCTCATGCTGCTTTCTATCCTGTGTAGCTTCCAAAGCAACAGTAGTTCCAAAATGGACGAAACTTTAATAGACAGATGAAAGTTATGGACTTACGAATTAACTTCACATTACAGAGCCTCAGTCCCAAGACTTTCAGTTTCTTCATATAGCTTTGTTTCTATGGCGAACCAAACCACACCCTCATCAGGGAACAGTGAGTTTTCTCTGAGAACTCCATACAATGTAATTTGTAGTGATTTATAGTTTTATCTTTATGAATAAAAAGCTTTTTATTGATTATTCTTTAAATGAGGTAGTAAGAATAACATGGTGACTAGGTTCCAGTTTGTCTGCACTCAGAAGCCAATCAAGGTATTTAATTAATGTCCCTGTATTTGTTTTTTTATTTGTGAATTAGGGTACCGTAAGACAAATTGCTAAATGGTCTTATTAATAAAAAAAAACGGGAGCCAGATATTGGGGTGAAAGCCAAGAGAGCATAGGAATAGGGCAAGCCACAGCCAACCTCACCTCACCAACTCCTCAGCCTCCAAAGAGACCTACTTCCTGTATACCCACGCCTGTATGCCTTTCTATCCCTGCCCTCTTACGTCGTCTGTCATACCAGCTACATCACTTCCTCTTCCTGCCCAACTCTGTCACTTCCTGTCTGTCTGTACAGACCTCCGTGTTTAGTGCTGGGATTAAAGGTGTGTCCCACCATGCCTGGCTCTGTTCCCAGAGATCAGATGGATCTCTGCCTCCCAAATGCTAAGATTAAAGGCGTGTGCTACCATTGCCTGATTTCTATGTTTACTATAATAGCTGGCTTTTTCCTTTGATTCTCAGATAAGCTTTATTGGGGTACAGATAAAATATCACCATAGGGTACATAGCATAACTACCTGAATTGTGATGCACAGTAAATAAACTGGTAACCATGGAAAGTTTTAGGTCAGTGTGCAGAATTGACATGATCTAATGAGCAATTTTCATTAAAGAAGATTTCATGCCAGAGTCACACAAACTTAATTTTATTTTCATTAAAAGTTAAAGTTCAACACCTTTACTTTGCTTTATATACTTGGGAAGTTTTCAAGGCAACAGAAGTTCTCATTGCAGCATTTTGAATAAGTGGAAATTAACATAGAAATAAAACAAATACATACGTTAAATTTTGTCTTAAGTTTGCAAACATGTAGTAATGCAGTAGACACATTTATGGTTTCAAAAAGTAACTTCTCCACAGCCAACAGTTATTTTAAAGGATTTTTGTACATGTGCCTCTTAATATAAAAAGATAAAGGAGAGCTAGACAGAGTGGAGCTGATTGGATAGGATATATGTTTACTCTGTGGTATTGTCCAATCCTCCCTAAGACTGAATGGAGCTGATTGGGTAGGATATGTGTTTACCTTTATGGTATTGTTTAATTGTCCATGATTCCGAGTTCCTGAGTAAGTAGAGTAAGACAAGTAACAGAAGTGAGAAATAATAAGGTACATAGGATACTGCTTCATTTCTAATGTTAAATTTTTTGATTATAAGTATTATTTGAGAGCTATAAAATTATGCAATTCATTGGGAGATAAAATTTTATTGGACATATTTCAGGTAGTTTAGATCTGCTCCACATGCCACTTTTCTGACATTGTCAGCATATAATGTTTTAGAATAAACACAGGCAGATACATTTGAAGTGTATCCTTTAGGAGTATATAATTTTTATTGCTTTAGCATGTACCTTGATCGAGATAAAACACACTCATGAAGGAGTCCTTGTCTTTGAGAAGTTTATATCCCATCAAAAAGATTAATATGCTGATAGAAGAGGTATTACATTTAAAACATCCATTTTAATTGATTTTGAAAAGCCAATTTTAGTAATAAAGTTGCATGGTACATTACACTAAATGCTATCAGTTGTCATCTAATGCAGATAGGCATAAAAAGGTTATTATGTTAAACTTATGAGTATCTTTGAGGACACTGCTCACCTCCGGGTAAATAGGCAAAGAGAGAGAACCCTGGGATCACTTTGTAGAGCATAGCACTTAGTATCCTTAGGGCTTCTGGTGAGGCCCCCATCTCTCAAAGATCCCCCTACCTCTCTGTAGTACTACAGAAGATCCAAGCTTTTAAAGCATCCGCCTCTGGGGGTGCTCATCCAAATCTTAAAAATGTTGGAATGGTAGGCTAGATATTGTAAAACTGCCCTGCCTACTTTACTGACAGATCTGAAGAATGTTTGAAAATATCTGCAAATTAAAATAGGAAAAGTAGCTCAGTTTTCTTTGATCTGACTGGATAGAACCAGTAGAATTGAAAATGAATACAAGTGCAGGAAACATTTATATAGAAATGCCAGAAACATAAAATAGCAAAATGCCAGGAAAACTTTTTGCATAAGTGATTGAAATCGTAAATTTCAGTATGTTTTTGGTGTCTATGCTGAGCAGTTTGGTGAATATATGGGCTTAGGGCAGGCTCAGAAGTCACCTCCCTGGCTTCTCATCGCTGCTGCCAGGCTTCACATTTGTAGCAATGATGTCATTTCTATCATTTTTCGGAACTCATTAAAAAAGCCACAGAGGGAAAAAAAAAAAAAGAATGGCTAAACACTTGAACACATATGGTGATATTTTAATTGTACTGAAATGTGATTTTATTTGTATGTTAATAAATAAAATTGCCTGGGGGTCAGAGCTAATAGCAAGCCATAGCAGAAACTGGGCGGTGGTGGTACATGGCTTTAATCCCAGCTCTTGGGAGGCAGAGCTAGGTGGATCTCTGTGTGTTCAAGGATACAGCCAGCATGGAGATACACACCTTTAATCTCAATACCAACCATAGAAGACCTGGAGGTCTGTACAGACAGGCAGTGACGAGGAGGTCATGTGGTTGGGTTTACAACCAATGAGAAGGCAGAATAGAAAGTCTATAAAAAAGACAAACAGACAGGAAGTAGGTCTCTTGGCTAAAGAGGACAGCAGCAGCAGTGAAGGGTAAGGTTTTTAGCTCTTAGCTATTGCTCTGACCTCTTGGGCTTCCATCTCTGCATTGGCTCTGTGTTTCTTATTTAACAAGATGGTTACATCAACATCCACATCCAAAGATAACACACGCCTGGGCTGGGGAAGGACTCTTTTGGATATAAGACAGTTGCTGAAAACAAAGTAAAGCTTGCCTTAAAATATCACATAATTTATATTATATTCTATATAGTAATAATTGCAGGGATGGGAAAAGATCAATACTTTCTGGCAGAATCAGTGGAGGTTGTAACCACAAAAATCTGTGTAAGAAAGTATTTTGATAAATCGGTCCCATATTTTGATTGTGTAAAAACTATACATGTAATATTTGTGAGCTAAAATTAATAAACTATGTATATGTGCTAAAAGTAAGAAATGGAAAAGGAACATTAAAAGTCTCTCTCTCTCTCTCTCTCTCTCTATATATATATATATATATACACACACACACATTAAAATTATTTAAGTGTCTAATTTCAGAACATTTTTAATGTTAAAGGGTAAAGTATTAGACAAAAATTTTATATACAGATCAGTAGAGAGATTAATCTAAAATAATTTGTATAATACATTGATCTAAAAGAAAACTTTAAATGATAGATACAGTAATCCATTTACCATAGTATTTGAGTACATATAAAAATAGATTACTTAACTGATTAAAATTTATCATTTAAAGCTTACTTCCATGCTAGATGAGAAAAATAAACAAATGACAAGGAGAAAGGTATAAATTCAAACAGAAAAGGATAAAGAAACAGAAATTTAGATGTAATAGTCAAAGCATGCACACGCACAGTGTACACTGCAGTGACGCTGTGGAAATCAGATGTCATAGTTAAAGGCAGACACAGGAAGAGCATTCACTGCGTGGCGCCTGGGTGATCTGACTGGGCAATAGAAAATTTGACTCCTTCTTTCAGTGAAATACTCTTAAAATAGACTAGGCAGTAACGGGAACATAACAAACACAGAAGGTTCCATCACATATGAAGCACCAAGCTAGCCTTTGGAAACCTTCCTTTCTAATGGACCAACTATGGAGAGCTTCCTCAGGCTTTCAGAGGGCTGCAGGAGAGAGGATAGAATATTCCAGTAGAATGCTTCTCTGCTGTAGGAAGCATTTCTTCTAAGAGGATATTTTGTATCTGTGGTGCTGTTGACTCCGCCCTCTATAGGTCTTAAGATGCTAGCCCTTAGATTCCTCACCCAGGAGAAGGCTCTCTCCATCTTAACTGTCCTCTCTTAAACAATTATTTCAATCAACTTAACCCAACTATGTGTATGAATGTGGAGCTTTTCTTCTTGCATCGGTGTTTGCTAAAATGTCAAGCAAATTCTCAGTCAAGGAAAACTGGATTATAGTTACATTAATATCATATAAAATAGAATATGTATTAATTGGTAGACAGAAAACATTCACTTGTGATGAGCTATCTTTATTAGAAGAATATAATAATTCTGAATTGTAATCCCCTGATAGCATGCCTTCATTGTTACATGTCAAAAATTAAAGATTCCATTAGAGAAAATTTTAAATGGATCCCTCCCAGTATGTGATAGGTCAGGAAAGGACAAATCATTAAAAAAAGAAATGATTTTGTTTGAATACAACAGATCACAGTGATCTATGAGAAATATGAAACCATGGTCCCAAAAGAGGTATAAACATTTTTAAAAAGTATTTTTATTCTTTGAGAATTTCAAATAATATACCGACAGTCCTCCCCATAAGTTCTCCAGATCTATCACCAACTCCCCCTCCCCCCATATCAGCAAAATTATATCCGTTCTTGTTTTTTACAATCCACAGGTTAGTTTGTTCTGTTTATACTCCTGGGTGAGAGGACATGTACTGGAGTGAGGTTGACTTACAAGAAGCCACAACCTTAAAACCAACCCCTCCCTCTCCAGAAGCCATCTGCTGTCTAGGGTGCCTCAGTTAGTGCTGGGTCCAAAATCCCTTGCAACTGCAGAACATGGAAACTTTTAGGCACTAGGCAGTATTTATAAGAATTTTAACAGATGTGAACAAACATATCTCAGAATGCTTTTAGGAATCAGTTTCACACAGACTACTTTGTTTCTCAAATGAAAACCAGAAATCTAATTTGAAAATGCCAGGAATTGGGGGATAAAAGCTTAAAAGCAAGCACAACCTAATATAGCAGAAAGGAAATTGAGCTACAAATCGTAAAATACTTGGAGTTTGATACTGGAATGTGGCTTATCAAAGCTGCCGAGATGTTGCAAAAACATTACATACAGAAAAATCTGTAGAGTTAAAAATGTCATACATAAGCTATGGATTAATGAGCTGTGTAGCCACCACAAGAAACTTGGGAAGAAAAACAAAATGAACCCAAATAAAATAGAGAAGAAAATGAAGTTTTTAGCATAAGGTAATGGAAACCATTCAAAGGACCAAGTAAAACAGGTCCCACAATCAGGGTTCTGAAAGGGCCATAGGTCAGCAAGACAAACTGTAGTATTAAAGAGTAAAACGGAAAAGACACAAATAATGCATACTAACTACGAAGATGATAATATTATGTATTGTCTTAACTCTCCAATAAAGAAACAATTAGAGTTATATGCCATATCCTGGTACTCCAGAGGCTGTGCAGGGAGAATCTTATGTTCAGGACTAGCCTTGGATACATAGGGAGACACTGTCTCAAAAGGACAAGACATACAAAAGTCTCTCCTTATATGACACTGTTTATGGATTTGATGTATCTTAACAGGGCTACCCTGTCTCTCCTTATATGACACTGTTTATGGATTTGATGTATCTCAAGAGGGCTACCCTGTCTCTCCTTTCTGTGACACTGTTTATGGATTTGATGTATCTCAACAGGGCTAGCCTACACATTAGGCCCAGCTTGGTAGCTGGTATTCTGCCTAACTAAGGGCTCTGAATACTGTTAGGAGTTCATAAAAATATTTAAACTTTGTATTTTACAATCTGAAGAGAATAGAGTCGTGATAAACACATAACAATGAATCCTGAATTTTTTTCTTACGCACAGACATACAGAAAGAGAGAGACAGAGGGAGATGTAGATGGAAGCGGAGGTGGGGGGGTGAGGGGAGGGAATTTAGGGATGGCGGAAGGGAGAGAGATATTGAAAATTTTTTAGGGATGAAGTTTTTTTAAAAAGGCAAAAGATCCACTTAAGTATAGCCTGTTGTTGTATTTTATAAGAAAAAAGAAACACTGTAGCTATATTTATAAGGAAAAAGAAACACACCAAGCCAAAGTAAAGAGAAAAGCCAAAGAGGTCAGAGCTAAGAGCCTTAACCGCTTTCAGTTAGCTAGTCTCTCCCTGAAGCAACGACTCCCAGCTCAAAAGGGGGGTTGTCCTTTTATAGAGTTCTGTTCTGCCTTCTCATTGGTTGTAAGCCCAACTGCCTAACTGCCTCATCACTACTTGTTCGCCAGACCCTGGCTATGGCTTGTTAATAGCTCTGACCCCTAGGCAACTTTATTTATTAATATATAACATTTTAATACAAAAGAAAATATCACCACAATAGCCTTGTATGTTGCAATGTATAATATAAAATTATAAATGCTTCAAGCCATAGTGTAGAGGACATGTACTATGTAGTTTTACACGAATATGAGTATGTCTAGTATGTGTTCTAGCTGCATCTTAAAATATTTAAAAATATATGTGTGTGAGCATGCTTGTGCATGCCAAAGGACACATGTGGAGGTCAGAGGTCAACTGTGAGGCGTTGGTTCTTCTTCCACTACATTGGTTCTCCTGTGTGTCAAGCTTGGTTGGGTCTCGGGCTTCGTGACAAATGCCTTTATCCACTGTGACGTCTTGCCAACTCCTATGAGTTTTTAAATATTATTACAATATAAATTGTTACCAATAGACATTTATGTCCTATAGTTGTCAAACACTTGAATATTAACATTGCTTGAATGACATCATTTGTGGAAGTGTTGCTCAGTAACAGAATATTCTGATTTATTTTTAACATAGGATGTGGAACAGATGGTCCTAGTGTGCAGGCATTGGCTGGCGCAGACTTATCTCAGCAGAATATATCAGTGTCTCTCCAGCTTGCTTCTGTGACATCACCTGGGTAGCCTCAGATAGGCCCAAACCAAGTATTTGCAGGACAGGCCTTAGGCGAACCCTGCCCATCCCAGCCCTTCCTTTCTTCCTTTCGACATGTAACGGTTAAGTGTTTACCACATGTTACTCCACAGGCTACATGATACGCAAAAGCAGTTCCTGTCCTGAGATACAAAGTGATGAGGGCTCAGGACAGAGTCCATGTCTCTTGTTTGTTTGTTTGTTTTGTAGAGTATATTTGTTTTTCATTATTGCTCACTGTTTCTAAATTGCATCTACTCACTCCGTCGTATGTAATTCTAAGACGTTTTCTCAGTTCCCTTCAGATGATGGAAATGCTTTTGGTTGCTACAATTTTACTGTTCTAACATGCAATGAAAATTAAAATGAATATGCCCTTGTAAACTCAGAGTGATCCTTGGAGGACAAAGAAGTTGTAACAAGGTGTGGAGGCTGGCAAACCAAATCCATGTCCAAGAGCTGGACAGAGCTAAGTAAATTCATGAGATCCGAACTTTGTCTTAGCTGATATTTTACAATTTTAGTGGATACATTTGGATACATGTGACACAATTGATAAGGATGTCACGTGATTTAATATATAAATGGAATCAAATTCAAGCAATTCTATGAGAGATAAAATTTTCTCTAACAGATGTCACGGCACATCCTTTCATTTTCAGTGAAAGTTTTGCCTACTGTGTAGATATTCTATTATCATCCACATAGTTTACTTTGTATGTAATTTTCTTCAAACTTGATTAACTAACTTTGGGCTGGGGGAATGATCACAATGTCCTTGAAGACTCTGTTCTTCTCTCCTCTTAACTTCATTGAGGATTATCTAGAATCCAGATGCTGTGTGTGACGGGACTGACCCTGTAGGCGTAGGCCCTTTGACCTCAGTGAGCAACCTCCTCTCTCTCAGGAGGAGATTGAAAAGCCTGTGGGAACCAGCATCTGTTACCACCTGATTTGTATGATGAGGCCTCTTCCCTCACCTCCTGGGTTTGCGTTTGTCTCCCTTGACCACACAATTTCTTAATCATGGTTTCTGGGCCGGGGATGTGGCTCCATTGGTAGAGTGCTGGTATGAGTGAAGCCCCGGGTCTGACTTTGGCACCTTATAAAGTGGGTACTCTGCTCTCCTGTGATCCCAGTGCTTGATGAGTGAATGCAAGAGCATCAGGAGTCCAGCTTCATCTTTGTGAGTCTGAGGCCAACCTGGACAACATGAGACCATGTCTCAAATAACAACAGCGACTATTTTATTATTACTATTACCATTACTATCATTATTATTATTTTTCTGCTACTAAATATATCATGTCACCAGAAACGGGCATTTATCTGCCACCAAGATACCTAAAATGTAAGCTGTCTCAAGTAGTTCATACAGCGGTCCTTCATTTTCATAGCACATCCCCCACAGTACACACCTGCTCATATATAGTCAGGCCTTCTTAGTAAGTGTGTATGGAGTGCGACTAAAGATAACTCATAGCCATGGCATGTGTGGCCTGTAAAGAGTGAGACAGATTGTTTTCTGTCCCTGTTTATACTGTTTTGTGGGGGATGGAGGGAATTACATATAATCAGATTTATAAATTGCTCAGCAGACAAAGCGGCACAGGTCCATTCGAAACATCAGCTGCTCGGGTAATGATTATACTTAGAATTAACAGGAATTTGGCTCAAATCATTGATGTTTGGGCCTCTGTGTTGCGTAAGCATCTGTCTGTGAATTAGCTTTTATAATGTTTCAATATGTTCCTGTTCGTGTTTAGCATGTTTGGTTCTGTTAGAATAATGAGGAAAGAGCCATAGCATCCTCTGAGTAGTCCTCTGATGTTGAACGTTTCCCCAGGACAGGCAGAAAATTAAAGTATTGTAAGATTTTTGTAACAAATTGGCTTTTCATCTTATTCAGAGTTGATATTGTCAGTAAAGTTTCTTCATTTTTCTGAGTACGCAAACATTTTCTCAGCGTACGCAAACCAAATTAAATCCAACTTGAGACACGAATGAGTGAATTGTTACAGGAAAAGAAAATATTTGATTACTCACTTATATAGATGAACATGTAACGTGATTTTGGGCTTAGACATGAATTTGGTGACACCTCTCATCTAGTACTTGTGTAAGAGTCAGTTTCAGAAATCTCTCAGTAAACCTGGCCCCTCTCCATTGGTGTCTCCTCAGCACAGGGATCTTCCCGTGTCTTGCTATTTATCAAGTCTTTCCTCCATTCAACCTTCATAGTGCATGCCTTGAGAACAGAGATACTACATGACACAATTTTGACAAACTGTACATGTGTGGGTGTGTTTGTATGTGCACACTTGTGTTTGTACATGTATATCTCAGAAAATGGTCTTGGCAGTCACTTCTCAGGCACGTTACATGTCTCCTTTCCTTTCATCAGACAGATTCATGTAATAGCAACTTAAAGTTTTAGTACGTTGTTATCAGGATACGAGGAGTGATTTTAGTCTCCTAGAATTTTTAAAGATTGTTTTGTGTACCAGGATGAGATCTGCTTTTAAAAAACCTTCCATGTGCTGCTGAGTGGGATGTGTATTCTTTGCTGGTTTTTTGAATATTCTATAGATATCTGTAAAGAACATTTACCATATGATGTCAATTTATTCTGGTGTTTTCTGTTTATTTTTTTGTTCAGATGACCGGTCTGGTAGAGAATGTGGGATATCAAAACCTACTATTAATGGATTGCTGTGAATCTTTAGTAGATTTTTGTGTGTGAAATGCCCTGGAGTTTGGTGCATATATGTTTATGATGGTAATGTCTTCTTGTTTAGCTGCCCCCTGATTAAAATGAGCTGTCCCCTCTTACCTCTTCTGGTTAGTTGTGGTTTGACGCTTGTCATGCAGACGAAGTCTCTTTGGATGCCTTGCCTCCTTGCTTCCCTGTCCCATTAGGGTGAGTGTCTTGCTCATCCTTTTACTCCAAGGTGATGTGTATCTCTAAATCTATGATAGATTTTTTGTAGTCAGCAGATGGATTCTGTTTTGTGATATACTCAGTCAGCCTCTGTCTTTGATTGGAGAATGGAGGTATTTAAAGTTATCATTGAAATATGTGTGCTAGTTGTGGTCAGGGTATTGGTTTTTGGTGTTTGTGGTCTCATTGGTACTTTCTGTCTTAATGATTATGGCTTGTTTCTCTCCACAGTCTGTTATGTTCATTCCTGTCTTCAGCCTGAAACATTACTTCCTTCATTTTCTTTAGGTTTGGTTTGCTGGATTTTTATTTCTTTTAGTCTATTTATACAATGGAAAATTTTTCTTTTTCATTCAATTATGGTAGATAGTATTGCTGAACATATTAGCCCAGGCTGGCAGTCATAGTCTCTTAGGACTCGGGATACATGGTTCCAGGCCCTTCTGGTTTTCAGAGTTTCCAGTGAGAAGAAGCCACTCTTGTTTGGATGGCTTCTCCTTTATATTTCTTACATTGTTTCTCTTGGGGCTTCCAGAACACTTTCTTTGTTATGTGTATTAGTGTTTTAACTATAATATGCCACAGGGGTTTTCTTTTTTGATCTTGTCTATTTGGTGTTCTCTCTCTCTCTCTCTCTCTCTCTCTCTCTCTCTCTTTCCAACTTTAGGAGTGTCTTTTTTCGGGACATTTTCTTCTATAATTTTGCTGAAGATCTGGTCAACGCCATTGACTTGGAATTCTTCTCCCTTATATGCCTTTAATTCAGAGGTT